>JAQIWG010005130.1:0-14976 GCA_034695025.1 Chamaedrilus cognettii | reverse complement strand
GCGCTAGCACTTATTGAAAAAATAACCGACACTTTGACTTTCAACCGGACGAATATTCGTCCAACTTTACCGACGTATGCATTTGAACAATTTACTTACATTTGTTTACTTATTTATTTACCCAAGCAAAAAGTAAACAACAGTGTGATTAGACAATGATAATATAATATCATGTGGCCGATCGAAAGTACCCTGAGCGCTAACGAAATCAGTTATTTTTAATTTTAAGATGCAGTATAGTAGGCCGAGAGTGGAGTCGGCCTACTTAACCGTCGTTCAGGATTTTTTGTTGGAAGGTGAGATGGGGGACGTCTCAAATCAAAATTTAAAATAGTAAAAAATCGATCCTTGAGAGGCCCGGGTCTGCGCAAATTTGCAGAGAGCTACTATGCGTACTGCTACGAGCGAGGTAATATACTACTGCGAGGTAATTATTATATTTTTCGTTGGCCTATGACCCCATGGATTATTTTCTGATTCAACAGGGTCAAAAAATTAATGCTGGCAAATTCTTTTTTGACATCTTGGTTTTTGCTGAAATGTCATTTATTTTAGTGAAAAAGAATGATATTAAAGAACAAAAATTAAATTTTATATCATGGGTACAATAATACTAATAATAATTATAATACAATAATACCACAAAATAATAATACTATTATTCATAGAATTATGGTTAGGCCATTGGTTAGGCTATGAATAAATAAAATAACTAGGCCAGCTAATACTTATTTTGCATCAAAAAGATATGCATATTATTGGTACACCTAGTCACACTGTCCATCTTTTTGTAAATGAGCGATAATAGAAGAAGCTACCAAAATGTTGTACCTAATGAATTTATGTCGATCGCTGTTCAGGGGAGCTACCCTGACGCCTCCACCTAATTTTAACAAGTAAGTCGTTAATTTATGACTTTAAATAATAGTCAATGAAAATATTTGGTTTACCCTTGCGCGGATGAATGTTTAGAACATTTTATCGCTCTGGATTTGACTGTTTTAACCTAAAAATGACCGAAACTGACCTTGATCTGAATTAAACTTATTTGTAGTCAGTGCACTAATTATAAATATAAATTAGGTTGTTAATATTATATATTTGATTATTAAAATATATCGAATTCTTTGTTCGATTGTACGTAAATCTCTTGTAGTTTGATGAGGCAAGCAATGCTTCGCAGTTCAGACTTTAACTTGAATCTCAAAATCTCTTTGTACAAAATCATTAAATAAGTATTAAGTACTAATTTAGTTTATACTTTAAATGTTTTTTTTGGGAAAGGACAACAACAACGCAGGTACTGGGGTTATGAAATTAGCGTAATTCTGCCCGAAACCCTTCGCCCTAACCCTAACTTGCTAACTCTAAGGCAGCCCTAACCTGTTAACCCTAACGCTGCGTTGTTGTCGTCCTTTCCCAACAATAACCCTTTAAATTCTATTTTACTCGCGATCATGAAATGATTGTTTAAATGTTAATTAATGATGAATATTTATTTGTTTGCTTCAGCTTCCAAACGATGCTTGGACGATTCTATTCTCCGCTCGCGGCTCCGACGACCTCTCTCAACCAATCACCGACTTCGCACCTCCTACCAATGACAGCCATCCGACTTGACCAGATTTCTGCTTATCACTCTGGTTCGCACACTACGTATCGCCCTAACATCAACAAGCGACTGCGCAAGCACGGACTAGAGAAACGATTGTCGACACGTCGCGGACTGATCGTGTTGTGGAGAAGGAAGATCAAGGGCCGAAGCGTTCTCTCTACCTAGACAACTAAAACGGGGCTAAAGAGGACTAAACAAGCACGGGTTGTTGACAGAACTAAAATAGAACTGCACAAGCACGGATTGGAGAAACGATTGTCGACATGTCGTGGCCTAATCGTGTTGTTGAGAAGTAGATCAAGGGCAGAAGCAATCGCTCAACCTAGACAATTGGAAGAAGAATATTTTAGAAATTATTGTAAAGCTTAAGGACCAGTTGTTCAGTCGACTGTTATTTCAAAAATCTCAGATTTAGAGTCACCGATAATAGCAATTTGATATTAGATCAGAGGTCTAATTTACGCGATCTGATTGGGTCGTGGCGTCATTTTTGCTCTGTGACAACTTTGAATTAAATGACTCCAATAGAGCAACTGGCCCTGAACATTACATTGCTTTCTCTGAATATGTGCACGCGCTGTTATAGAAGGCATGAAATACAGGACAATTTATTGTTCGACAATTGTACTGTACTCTTTTTGCCATCTAGCAACCTCAAAATGATTCAATATAATTATGAGTAATTTATTCGTGCTCGCTGCAATGTCATGTGGGGTGGTTAATTTTTGCACCAATTTATGGACAATGGCTCATGTTTCAATGTCAAGGAGAGCAGGGATAAAGAGATAGATGCAAATGGACAACTATGATTATTACCATGATACAATTTGCACACAGTGGTCTAAAAAATATAGCTTCATGCTATTGCATACACTTGTCTTAAGACAAGTGTACACTTGTCTTAAGATAAGTCCGAGCATACTGTGAAACATAGAAGTTGAGCTACAGGATATTTTCTCAGTTCATTGCCTCTCAGAAATTTAAATGAACTTTATTTTCGCGTTTTCGAGAACTTTCCTTTATAATATGGAACTGCAGTTCTATTTTCGCGCATGTAATTTTTGTGAGTAAAATTTGCGAGATTTGCCAAAATGACATGCACACGAAAGTCATGTTTTACAGTATATTTAGTGCACTGCTGCACTTAGCACAATAGCCCAGGCATTATTGTTACGGACTTTAGAAAATTAGGCAAAATTAGGAAAATCTGCGTGAAAAAGTGTCAAATTTGTGAGCAATTTATATAAATGTAATGTAATTTTAATTCTTGCCTTCAAATATTTCTTTAAACTGCGCTGTTAATCCATGGAATTCATGTCAAAGTTCTTAAAATTAGTGTACCGGTATCTAAAGAAGGTAAATTTTAACAGGATTCGAAAAAAACTATTTTGAAGCTTTACTGGGCAAAAATTTAATTTTGTAGAAAAATATGCGATAAATAGCTATTTGTGATTTGATGCAAAAATGAATATAATAATTATGCAAGAAATAGAAAAACTTGATTTTTGGTATTAACTCACAATCAAGTTTTTTTAATTTTTAATTTTCAGTCTTTTTTAGGTCCTTATTATTGTGCCCAAGAATGCTTTGTCTGTTGAAATGTAATAGATATCAAATAACAATTGTGGCAGTTACATCAAGTTATACGGTGATGTGTGAGGTAGCATCACTTTATTGGCCACGGTGTACAACTGATGATCGATTCACCAGATAATGAATAATAGAGACTTCAATTACTGATTTGTCCCTTTATATTATTAATATGCTGTCAAACGTGGCGTTGAATGAAACGAGACTGGATGATTTCACTCATTCCAGCGCTAAATTAGCACCGGAGATTAACTTTGGTCTGGATGAATTAGTGCTACGTGACTTACTGCTGTTAGGTGCACAGATATACAGGCTATTGTAACAGCGCAGCAACTCAGAGTTATTAGCAATGACCAATTGATTGCTGATAGTGTTCAGTATCAGTTTCAACGACTACTAATACTGTAAAACATGACATTTTGCATGCATGTAATTTTGCGGCTGTGCAAAACTCGTGAAAATTATGTGTGCGAAAATGCAGAAGCTATTTATAATGCGCGGTCCTCAAAAACGTGAAAATTAAATGCAATCAAATTTCTATGACACAAAACAGCCAAAATAACATGCAACAAAAATGTCACGTTTCGCAGTGCACTAATTTCTGCCATATTTAGTGCTTGATAGTTGCAATTGTGATGAAAAAGGTGTTTTTCTTGAATTTTGAGCAATAAGCGTACCTATATTTCGTATATTAAACATAAGTACATGAATTATACAATATTTATTAAACATGACTAATAAAACCTTAAAAAGTTCGTTAGAATTGACATGATAAAAATAGATTGACATTAAAATTTTAAACTTTGACACTCAAAAAGTATAATTAAGTCAATCAATTTTTTTAATCTTGTGTCTTTCATAGCTATCAAATTTAATTGAACCTATGTAGCAGACAAAAACATGTAACTTAATACTTAATACTCGTAAACTTAATGCACGCAAGTGGTATAATTGCTACGTATAAGCTAATTCTGCGACAAATTTAAAGATTAATGATGATAATGGATTAGGTGGTTGAATGGAAAAATCCGAACTAAAGAAGTGTAGCATGGTTTGGGTTTTTTCACCCTTCCTAATTTAAATTGCAAAATTTTGCCTTCGATGAACATGGCTACGCGTGCAGTATCCAAGATATTGACATCTAGACAGGCTCGCTGTAACTGCGTTAGAAACTCAGTGGTTTGAACGACAATCATTGTCAGCTTGCTGACAATGGATTTGATGATAAATAAATAATCACATGATATTTCTACTGTAGGCTGCTGAGTACTGATACACGATAGCACTATCACATGCTATTAATTATGACGGTAATTGCGGGTAACGCAATGAAATTGAATATCGTGTCAACAGCTTCAGTGCATATAAATGATCTAGTTTTATGTAATGTTATATAACTCGCAAACGATTAGGCTGCTTACAGGTACAGTGCATGTGTATGTAGGCCTATGTGGGTGCCAGTTTCATAACTACTTTCTACTAGACCTTTGTTTTCGTTGACGATAAAACGGCAATATTTACAGAGTTCACTTAAGCCCTTACAAAATAAGAGTAACGTTACGCCTGCTGCTTATAAAACAGGAGTAGTGCACTCCTATGCCTTTCAAAAAGGAGTAGGCCTACTCCACCATCGTTCACGAGTTTTTACGAGTACTGCTACTCCCACCCATTTCTAAATCCGAGTAGAGTTTCAAAAAGACGTTCGCTTTTTGGAGTACTACTCCTATTAAAGTTATCCTTGAATATTTATGTGGAAGTTGGGTCAGGCCAAGTGTCAAAGAAAAGTGGAATATAATATAGCACCACCCACTCAAGCACCAGCATAACCGGGGATAACTTTTGTAGGAGTAGTACTCCAAAAACGATGTTTTTTGAAACTCTTCCCGTATTTACAAATGGGTAGGAGTAGCTCGTAAAAATGGACGATGGTGGAGCAGGCATACTCCAGGCCTACTCCTTTTTGAAAGGCATAGGAGTGCACGACTCCTGTTTTATAGGCAGCAGGCGTAACGTTACACTTATTTTGTAAGGGCTAAAGTGAACTCTGGGTATGGCGTCGCTTAAAGCGTCCACACAGACAGATTTAAAATATAATAAACAGTTTAATATAATATAGTTTTATATAATAGACATTATATTAAAAAAAACTTTATAATATAATCTTAATTATTTTAGATTTTGTAATCGTAGGAGCATCACGATGGCCTATTGGACTGCAAATTGGCAACATTTTCACATTCAAGCCGTTGGTTTAGGAGATAGGCCTTTATTGCGCATAGGCCTGCCCGACTTTAGAGGCCAAAGCATCATGTTCATCACTACAGCGTTGCTTTAGGCTTTAGGGCGTTGGCTTGTGAAATGTAACACTGCTCTGGCAAAGCGTTAACAGTCCTTTGCGATGCCTTAGCTATACTACTAGCGTGAAAATGTGCTTCGTTGGCCTACTAAACACATTTTCACGATGAAAATCGAAGCTTGGGCCTATAGTCTTTTGGCTGCCGCTCTAGGCCCCTGCTGCACTAGCCTACGTGTAGGTTACATGTAAGCTACATTATAGCTGCAACCCGGCTTTCAGACAAGAAGATTTTTTTCCTTCTGCCCTTCATCTTCAATATAAACTGTTTAACAGTAGCCTAGGGGCCTACATGTAACATGAGAGGCTAGTAAGTTAGGAATAAAACAGAATGAAACTTCAAGACTGCATGGGATGAGCCTACGGTACATGTAGCTTAGACCAACTTTAGACATCGTAGCATAGGCTAATGAAGAAGACCTATAGGCTATGCTATCCATTCTTAAAGACTTTTATAGTATTCGGACAGTCGTAGGCTGAATAATTATCAAAATTTACAGATAAAATGATAGGCGGTATAGGACCCTATAAGCTGGGCTGTAAGATAAGTTGATGGTAACTTAATTATTTTATAAATAACTTGAATTTGGCGAAAGTTTTCAGATAGGCCACAGGCTACATGACATCGTAGCCTACATTTAGTTTAAAACTACCATAATAAGCCAATCCTCCCAATTCCCACTAGCCTCCAGGCCTACAAACATGGGAAACTCTGCGCGGAAGATACCACTGGCGACCTTGCAGCGAGTGGGCGACAAACAAAAGCAGCAGAACGGACCATGCAAGCCGACCAAGAGCGGCAGCAAAGCTGCGAAGAAGCACGGAAAGGACTCCGGCCTGCGAAGTAAGAAACTAGGAGGAGAAATAAACTCGTGATATCAATTTTCAAACATTTCCAATTGTGTGCATGTAGTTACAATAAGATTGAATCTAAGCATCAAGCAGTGTAATGCAATGTTATATTCTCGCTGTAAATACGACACTCTGTATTGCATTTCGTATCATGGCTCTTCTGCTACGCTGTTGGCTGCTTGCATGATAGTATTTTGTATTTTGAATACCCCTCGTCAATACCACTAGTCAATTTTTCGCAATGCTAGATCACATTATTAGGCCTATATTATTATTATCAGATTTGTGTCATCGTTAGAACTAAGGATATTTATTGAAGCGTAATGTTTCTAGTCGCGTGTATGCGTTTGGCGCAATTATTTTGTGTGTAGGCTATGATCTATGTCCTCCTGTAACCTAGGTAAGGACTGCGCCTGGGACCGTCAGCTGTTGGAGCAGCAACTCTACGCGGCGGGCCATGTGATACACGCAGTCATTGCTGAGTTTGACAGCCGGGAGATTCGAGCCGTTGTGCCGCCGGACTTCGTCGCAGACGATCAAGGTACGGTAGGCTCTTCTTCAGTGTTTGACCACATGGAAGATCTTTGGTGTCGAAATATTACACTCTATAGCCGATCCTCGGCTCTTCTCTTCATCTATGGATACGACTTCTTCTCAAGCAGAGATCGTCTATAAAACTAATGTATGTATCTAAAGTATACGTGGCCTTTTAGGTCCTCTCCATTGTTTCCACCATATTACCTTTCTCAACAATTTCTCTCCTCTCATTAGGGATTACATTCCCAATCTCATTTTTCTCTCTTCTATCACTTCAATCATTGTCCTTGCTTCTCCCACTCTCCTCAATGGGCCTATCTCCTCATTTGTTATATTTTCTGTCCAGCGAAATCTCCCAAAATCTTCCCCAGATATCCACATTTCAAATGTATTTATCTCCTTACACGTATATCTTTGTTCCTTGGAGTCCAAGTTTTAGCGCAGTAGGCCTGCATGTATTGCATATTGCTACAGTGGCACACACCCAACCAACGACTTTACAATCTTCTGTATTTCTTGCCTGCACATCTTTGAAATTAACAGCTTTTTTTCCTGCTAAAGGCATCCTTTGCCATGTATGCGTGTCATGTAGGTTTCAACTGAAGTTTCACTAAAATTAATGGCGCATAGTAGTGATCATCAATATGTTTATTACAGTGTTTTACAGTTTACAGACCTATTCATTTTCGCATTAGACATTAACATGCCCCGCTGCCAGGTTTGCGTGACATCATCGACGCCCTGCGCGGTGACACTAGCGGCCTGGCGGAGCGGGGGCTGACCCTGGGGGGAGCCGCGCCCCCCTGCGCCCCCGGCAAGCTGGACGAGGGCCGGGCGATCTACGGGAGCGACGGCCGGGAGGGGGGGTGTGTGGTGCTGAGGACGCTCCACTGTGTGCTAGTCGTGTTCTATCGAGGCAACCCTGACTCGGCGGTACGGGCCGCAGAGGAAGCAGCGGCCTTGATGGGGAAAAATGGACGTTGAACTTGACGCGCTTAGCACTATATGCAGAGTATACATGCGAGTGTAGGCTATCAAAGAATCTAGACTATGAGTCCGAGAAGCGTGAGAATATCTCTGAAATTATAAGTTTGGACAGGATTTTGCCATGGTGTGCTAAATAGAGTTTGATTCCGGTAGCCTGATAATTTTAGCGTTATAGCACATTAGGACAGTGCTCCACTTTTGAAAATGACACCTAACTAAAACTAAAATGCCAAGGCTACTGACTAAAATCAAATTGAATTAAATCGTGAATGACATGCAATTAGATTGAATGGAAATTTGCTAGATCTAGGCGGGTTTTATCATTATAGTCTTTGTGCGAATTTATTTCTTCTATTACACTTGGTAAAAACGTCCTTTTGCTTCTAACAATAGACTGAAGCCAAACAGATGAAACTCTATCTGGGAGAAAGCAGCTAGCACCGATGTTTGCTTGCATTCTCGAGTTTCTCGCATTGATGCTATAAGACTTGTAGTAAGTTGCTTTTTATAAGTACCGGTACGTCGTATAATTGTCGAAATTCTTTGAACTATTTATGATGTATTTTACTTTTCTAGCGACATGTTGGCAGACTAATAAGACGTTTCAATTGCTCATTTTCAGATCTATAACCGCACAATTTACATTTGAAACCGCAAGTTTCCTTCAACACTCGTAATGTTAAATTCAACAATTTGCAATTGCATAGATCTTAGTTTATACAGTATAGTTTTAAATACACGGTTACATTAAGGCTTGTGATTGCCCAATAAATAAAACAGGAAAGCGATGTATTTGCATAATTCTTCTTGGGTATTGATGCAACGAGCTTTACAAATTAATGATAATTTTAAAAATCGCAATCTAACAAAATTCTGATAAATATTTAGTAACTAAACGCGTATTTTTCATCTCTTGGGCTTGTTCCGCATTATCTGATTCCAAGTTCACATAACTTCCGTGGCAAAATTTCTTCCATCATTCTATTGAAAAAACGTTTTTAACTACAGCTAAGAATATTATGACACGAAATTATTCTTATTATATTATATTCTATGTCTAAACGGTATGCACCAATGACAATGCTATTGCAGTCATTATCTAAATTTTATCATTCTCACAATCCTGTTCTTGATACGCGCTGCGATATTTTGGTCATTTTTGTCAGTTTTTGGTCACTTTTATTTCATGACAGATCTTTCAGTTTCAGTTTGGTTTTCGTTCGGGAAATCATTTCGGCTATCGTAATCTTTAGAGATTGGCCATCATTTATTTTTGTTATCTTTAAAGAAAATATACGGTTACCGTATACCAAAATGATTTTGGTTTTGGTTCCATTTTAGTTCAAGATCTGTCACTTTAGTTTTAATTCAGTTTTTGGTCGAGCAATCATTTAGTTACCGTTAACGATCATCCAACATTTCCGTTATCCAATAGCGTTTCGTTATAGAAAATATAGTTATATTACGCAGAAATTATTTTAGTTTTAGTTCAATCTTATTTCAGGATCTATCATGTTAATTCTGATTCCGTTTTCGTTTACGAAATCATTTTTGGTGTCGTCATCGTTAACGAAAATATCGCTGAATCCCCGCGTCGTCATTCGCTGCGTTCAGATGCTTCCATCTCCAGCTCGTCATAGTGAGCCTTGGCGGCGTATATAGTCCCTCTGTCGGGAGTAGCGTAACCAATGGAAGACCCCGGTGTTGTGGTTTTAGTAACACCGCTCAGGTCTCCGTCAGATTTCTGGCTGTCGCTTCGCTTTCTTCTTTTCGCCAAGATGATGAGGATGACTATGAGAATGATGATGATGAGTAGAAGTCCGCCTCCCAGGCCGACGACCAAGCCGACGATGCAGGCGGTGTTGCAGCCCGATGAAGGCTGTGGGGTACCTGGGATCCAAATATGCAGAGTTAGGTTTAGCCCCTCTAAAAGCTTTACGCCTGCATGATCAACTGCTCAACCTTTAAAAATGGTGTGGTCGTACGCTACCATCGTCGATTTTCACGCGTAATTCTACGCCTGCCCGCTTCAAATTTGGTGTTGAATTTGAATTTAACCATCAGCTACGCCTGCAGAACTTAACCTTGCAAAAATGGAAAGATAACTGTCTAAAAGCAGTACAAAAATGAGATGGAAATTCAATACTTAGCATTATAACTAAGCTACTCCTAAGTATCGACTACTGGCAACGTATATTGAAAGTGAACTCTTTGAAACCAGGCACATAAGAAAAACTCAGTGAAAACTAAAGCTCCAATCTTGAACAATTTTGAAGCGTTTAATTCGTGAATAGCGTGCATTTACAATAGTACACTGCACTCAGAAAACCACAGTACATCGATCAACTGCAATAATTACTGTACTGTAAATGGCCAATGTTCACATTTAAAAACTGAAATTATCAAAAGCTAAAGTTAAAGCTAAAAGGTCAAGTGTCAAATTAAATCCTGTCCGTTGCACATTCGAGAATAATATATACCGAGATGCGATAAATCAAAAATCACACGCTTTGCTAAAACTACGCTATGATGTCCAGCTAGAGGTCTATCACAGGTCTATCACTAGGCTACTGTAGTACACAAAATTGCGCGTAATTTTGGCGAATCTCAAAAATTAGAAAAACTCGCAAAGATTACCCGCGCGGAAAAAACCCTGCGGGTGCTATTTGTAACTGACTGTCCTCAAAAACGCGAAACTTAAACGCAACAAAATTTCTAGTAAGTCAAACTGCCCAAATAATGCGAGGCAAAAATGCTATTATCTTTTTTGACCTATTTTGATTTCCCTCTCCAACTAACTCTACATAGCTTCCGCGTGCTCGTACGGATTCCCCGACACTGCCTCCTGTTCCTCCTCCAGTTCGTCGTAATGCTCATTTCCACTTCCATCCAGCCGCTTCTCCGGCTTCTGGTATCCTGGATAGGGATGGTTCAGTGCGCCCAGATCCATCGTAACCACGCGACCTCCTGGGTAGCTAAGGTTTCGATCTAATGAGCTTCTAGTGTTAACACTGTGCTCTTCTTTGTCAGATTTTCTGCGTTTGATGCAAATGATTACGATGATGAGAATAATAATGATGAGTAGGAGCCCTCCGCCCAGACCAACGACCAGACCGATGACGCAAGGGGTGTCGCAGCCAGATGAAGGGGGCTGTGGGGTACCTGGAGGGTACAGGGTACCGATATAAATTCTTTGGATGGCAATGGAGTCGTCAGTATTTAGTGCAGGTGGGGAACATGAAAACGTGTATGTTAAACGTAAATTTAGGTATGCTGAATTGCATCTCGATAAGCGCAATTTTAATCAGTTAGGAATATGACAATTAATAGCTGGTTTTAAGATTTATTACAGGAAATAGTTTACATAAAAGGCATTATCTCGTACTAGAAATTTTTATGTGGAATATTTCGGGTTTGGCACGTGCCACAGTGACTAACAGACTAGCTAGAGAAGCCATTGTTGGCTGGTACATCGCCGGAAAAGTTTGTGCACATAATTGCTCTCGGCTTTTTACAATGCGGTTAAATACACACACAATGGTGATGAGATGGATGCGTACAATGTCGCTAAAGGACAAGTGTCGAAGCGAAGAGTTCAGAAAAAAGCTAGATGTCGTATGTATAACGGACATGATGGGGACATGGGAGGGCGTTTTAGCCGGGTGGCAGGCTAAATAGCCGGGACTGGGGAGGTGGAGCCAGAGTTTGTTTGATGCCTAGTGTCCTAGGCTTGACGTCAGTTTGGGTCTAGATTTGCGGGTGACGGGGCCCCTGCAGACTCTGGACCGAATTATCATTATCTCCTTAATTGCTTAAGTGTCGGCTAAACTGTTTCCTCCCCCTGAAGGCCTCTCATCTCCCGATTCCCCTCGTGGGGCCGGGCCACAGGAGGGCGTGTGTCCGTGATCGCATACGTCCAACCTGTGCTAGCATGGAAAATGGACGGGAAAAACGAAAATGATGATGATGATGATTGTGAGAAAGGGGAGAATAAGGTAGTTTGGACATGTGGAACGTATGAATGAGGAAGGTTTGGTATCAGCAAGTAGGCATACCGATTTGTAAGAGAAAGTGTGGCAGGGGATGGGGAAGAAAACATGGAGGTGGGAGGGTAACCGATATGAAGGAGCGAGGCATGAATAGAGAGATGGCAAAGCATCTGGAGTTGCAGGGGAGTCTCATCGTGGAAAACGTCCAAACGATTTTTAAAGTTCAGTGAATAAGTTGATATTAAAAACGAAAGACTGATCTTACATAGATAGCGTATGTACGCCCCGCCGCTGGAGCCTTGCCCGTCAGCGCACGGTGGACACTGCCCCTGTGCCTCCAGCTCGTTGTATGTGCCCGCGGAACAGGGCAGACAGACCAGGTTGTCTGTCGTAAACATGCCCGTGGGGCACAGGTCTGCAGCGCAAACAAACAAGGATAAGCTTACGGGCCGTGGGCTATGACGAGGGTTTTTGGAGTTCAAACCGTCCCAAAATTGTTGAAAAAACTACATTTTGCGTTTTTGATATAGTTAATTTGTCAAAACAAAATCTAATACCCTCTCTAACATTAAAAAAAATTAAACATTAAAATTTACAATTAAATTTTTTCTGAGCCGCTCTGAGCCGCTTTGAGACGCTGAGTAACTAAAATATCCATTAGGAGTGCAAAGAGTAAAAGAAAAAAAAGAGAGAAAAAAAGAATGCATAAGTGCATATGCCTACTCACAGCATCCATCGTTATAGGGGGATGGCACAGTTCCGTCGAGACAGCCGAGAGAGGCCGGGACGATCTGAAGCTGAGGGGGGGGTATCACCGAGTGAATGCCCGTCGTGTTCACATACTGCTCGTACGTGAACCCCGCATAGATGTCGTTGTAGACGAGCTGCAGTATCCTGTTGATGTCATCACCGACCGCCAGCTGATCTTGTGGGTAACTACAGAGTAATAAACAGAGTATTTAGACTTCAGTTCTACGGCGGAAAGTTGACCTTGCACTTGCAATTACTAATGTACATGTAAAAATCTGTTTATAGATCTATGCTTGATACCTAGACGAGGCAACTTCAAATTCATGAGTAAGAAATAATCAAGTTTTGAAATGGGGTTAAAATATAGGCCAAATTTAGGAAGTGACTTTATAACTCAAAAATCATGAAAAATTACAACCCAAATTACTGAAGGCACACCAATTACAAGGGTAGTTCTCTGCACGAAATACACACAGTACAGATCTCTGCACAAAATACAGCCGGAGCAATTGAAAACTCTGCCACAGTGAAGCGTCTAAAATGTTTTACAAGATCATAAGTGCAGTAAAACTCACTAGAAATAAGAAGTGCAGCAAGAACTCACTATAGAACGCTCCTAAAACTCACTTGAACACTACAAAAACTCACTTGAACACTACAAAAACTCACTTGAACACTGCAAAAACTTACTAGAACACTGCAAAAAATTACTAGAACACTGCAAAAACTTACTAGAACACTGCAAAAACTTACTAGAACACTGCAAAAACTTACTAGAACACTGCAAAAACTTACTAGAACACTCCGCTGACTACGAGGTTCACTGTCAAATCCGTCACGCCTCCGTACAGAATGGACCGCTTGCTGCGCGGATTGGCCTTCGCCGGGGCCTTGTTGCATCCGCTAGCCCTGACGGAGGAGATGAGGCCAAAGCCGGAGAGCCACAGATAGTTTGACTTGAGCATTGACTGCATGATAGTGGTCGTGTAGTTGAGTTGTATGCTGGAGGAGCAGGCGTTTGGACCGACCGCTACCACGTAGCCGCTCATGGCTCGCGGTCCGAGTTCTGCATGCAACAACAGAGCAGCTGATTAAACCATTGATAAATGGTTAACCTTTTAGTCTCTGAATAATAATGAAAAATGCGTAAAACGCGTTGGTCACTACCACAATGGTTTTTACGAATGAATCAGCAAGATGGCGCTTTACTTCACGTATTTTTCGTATTTTGTATCTTATAGTTTTTATTTTGTTGTTCGCTAGAGCACTGATAACGAAATAAATATGAAAGCTTATAACAGTCAAAAGAATAACTGTAGGCTACAACTATAAAAAAAACCGTCATTAACAATGAAACGAACGACAAAAGCCTACCACTGTCAGAAGAGTTTCTGAACTACAAATGAAAGCAACCGTGATTAAAAATGAAACAAATTACAAAAAATTACGATAGTCGCAAGAATTACTGTAGGCTGCTACAAAAAATAAATATGATTAGCAATAAGACATATTGCAAAAGCTATGACAGTCAGAAGAATCACTGCTTGCTACTACTCACGCTGGCACGTGCTGATCTGGAACGTAGAGTCGATTTTCTGCTGCCACTTGCCGTTGAGACACGTCAGCTGCGAGAATGGCTGCGTGTTCTGGTACGGCTTCGGATACGTGAAACACACGATGGTGCACGTAGTCACACTTGGGTCACATACCAGCTGACCGTTGTTGAGATTGGGTGGCAAACAGCCGCTTGCTGGTGAAAGATACAAATTGAATAAAGTTTTTGTTTTAATAGATTAGGGACCGTGTGCAGCGCAAAGACTATGATACAGTCCGGTTCTGTGCAAGAGAGCCGGCACAAAACCGTTGCCCCATCTTTTGTCATCTTTTACGACTAGCCTGGGAGTTCTGGGCTGCAAGCCAATTCTTTGAGCCCCTGCCTGCAAGGGTCGGAACTGGCAGAATATCGACGAGGGAACTGAATAAGGTGAGCGATAGTATCACTGCAAGTGCATAACTTCAATATGTGCTTACTCGACAGCTTTCTCTGAATTCTTTCAAGACGGCGTAGTCCGCAAATTAAAGAATATTTTTATTTAATAATTATAATTTATTTCTTTGATTGAAATAAAACAATTGAAATAAGTTTGCATTCAAAAAGATAAGGCCTGGGGGCAGGTTTCAAAAAAGGAGGCGAGAAGATCCACGGCAATCTCTCAGACGGGCGGGGTGGAGGGGGGTGCTGACAAAGACTGTTTTTTCTCAGATTCAACTCCCGATCCGGGGGGGGGGGGGGTATAATTAAT
>JAQIWG010005129.1:0-14977 GCA_034695025.1 Chamaedrilus cognettii | reverse complement strand
TGAATACTGGTGAATACTGGTGAATACTGGTGAATACTGGTGAATACTGGTGAATACTGGTGAATACTGGTGAATACCGAACGGTGTGAAAATGTTGGACAGTGATAATTGTGTGTTCACATTGATGTGAATCGTCTCAATTAGTCAAGACAGTGGCTGCGGTTAGATCTAGTGTGTGATGCAAGATTGCATTACATCTATCCATCGTTTGCAATCGATCTGTCGCTCGGATTAAACTGGAAATAAGGAAAGCGTATCGCTTGGACTGCGTCTATGAAAATTGTAGCGACTTTTAATAAAAGCATGAGCGTGGATGTCTAGGGGAACTGATTGTATTATGTTGACTAGTTACTTGTGTACAAAGTGTTCCTACCGTTTGTTTTACCGGATTTATTTAAAGTGGCGAGCACGTTGATGAATTGACGAGGATCCATGCGTCGATTCGTGCTCGTAACGAATAAACGTATCGGCTCATTTTGTTTATGAGAAGTGGGAATTTTACGCCGAAGAGTTTTTAATATTTGTTTGTGTACTTAGCGGATAATCAGACGTTGTGAATGGATCACCGTGGATACGGATGGTGACATTGATGGAGTGCTTCTTCTTGTCACTTCCGTGCCGTTTCGCGTTGCTTGTAATACCTTGGCCAATATTTGCGATGTCTTCAAATTTTGAATTGACCCTTTTCTGACTAGTTTTAAAATATATTGATTAAATTCGAGGCGAATAGACGTTATTCGGATGAAGGGCTTTCTAGAAATTTGCAAAAGGTTTTTGTTATGTGAACAACTTAGTTGAATGCACAGTATGAAGTTAACTATGTTGGCAGTAGGATAATGCTGACGCGCTGGCGTCTTCTCACATCCTGTAGTAATTCCTGTGATGTGATTGTGGTGTTATCTATTCAATAACAGAGAATTAGTGGGCAATGCTTATATCCTGAATGAAATGACTCTTGATAAGGCTGCGCTGATGAATGCTGCAAGTATTCATGAATGCTGCAGGCATTCATCAGTGTTACTAAGAAAATTTCTTGCACGACTTTGAACAGATTTAAATAAAGCGCGCGTTAGCACAAAATATTTCAGCCTTGTAACTAAATATTTCTGCAAGGGTGTTATCTAAGTGACAGCTAGAGGCTGTAATGCTTATCTAACTATGACCTAGAACAGCAGCAGCAGTGATAAGCTCTGCATTGAATGGTACTACAGTTTCAAGCCTATGCCAGTAGGCCAATTGGCAGCTTATCCGTGTTTTTTTTCCACGCATAATTATTGTGATTTTGCGCACAGTGAGGTGAATTTGCACCGTCCTTGAATGTTATGTTTCTGATGAAGAACTGAATGATTGAGAATTTACTTTTAGTTTCGAAAGCATGTAACGCGTTTTGTATATTACTTTGTATAAATTGTTTGGATTGAATATAATTTTGAACCATACCGCTTTCATATTTTCATCGATACTCGTATGTCCACTCAATAAAATATTTAAATGAGAGCGAAGAACGGATTTATTTAAACGAATAAGTTTAGACCTTGGATAATTATTATCGGGCAGAAGTCTAGATTCGCGCACTAGAACACTAAACACTAGAATTAGAATTAAATTTCCATTGTATACATCGTATTTAGGAATACAGTATTAATTCGCAATAACTACACGGTAGTCCCAAAAAAGTTACCTCAAACTTTTCACGCACTATAAAATATCAAAGCATTGTTATTCACAAATTTGTTCTCAAAGAAATGCTTACGAAGTCAATATAGTTTAAAATTGTCATGTAGCATTTACAGACACAAAACTAAGCAGTTACAAGTGCAAAACTAAATCCACAACCTTCGTCCTGTTCAATTTTTCTAATAAATTACAAATTAGAAAAAATATCGGTTCTGCACGTTCAACTAAATTACAATATGACTCATAA
Source organism: Chamaedrilus cognettii (assembly GCA_034695025.1). NCBI lineage: Eukaryota > Metazoa > Annelida > Clitellata > Enchytraeida > Enchytraeidae > Chamaedrilus > Chamaedrilus cognettii. The sequence continues at coordinate 13,053 of JAQIWG010005129.1, read as the reverse complement.
ATCGTTGAAATTAAATCCAATAAAAACAGAACTAAATGCGTAAGTAGCGAAAAAGTTCGATGCGTAGCAATAATTTGGAACAATCGAGTTATTCCAAACGCAGTTATTGAGTTATCGAGTTATTCCAAACGCAGTTATCGAGTTATTGCACGCAGTACAAAAATAAACTTGTGTAGCATTGTTAATGCTAAACCGAATTAACAAAATAATTACCATTTAAATTTCGGAAATTTAACTCCATATAGTAACGGAATGCAACAATTCTTGAGGCAAGTACGGCGCAGATAGAAAAAGTCGAAACACCGCAGCTCTTCAGCGTAATGAATTATACAGAATTGTTAACAAAGTCTAGTCGACAATATGTCATGCAGAATTTATACATAGCGGGGTTTCCGTTAACTGGCGTCCCTGAGTCCATTATGCCAGAAATTTGACCCAGACGCCAAAAAATTGTATCCCAGGCGTCTCTAGACGCCAGATTTCAAGGGGTTTGGCATAGATGTAATTGCGTTATATGCATTGTACGCCCATCGCTTTGACGCCCGAAATTAAGACCCAGGTGTCTTGATGAGACAAAACGCCTGGGCCTCGGCGTCCAGACGCCGGAAAAATGATTAGCGGAAGCCCTGCATAGAAGCAGTGCTAAAATAAACCATCAACGTATTGAACACTTCAACGGACAGCACAGAATACTTGTAGTAGACATAAAATACAATTTTGGCATAATATATATACACACACACTAATGTCGAGGTAACCTGATTATATCATTTCTGCAAAAACCAACTTTCCGAATTCAATACTTAATTTCATTAATAAGTCTCAAATGTCAAGATTTCAGATCATGAAGCAGCAAGGAAGGCAGCCCAATACACAAGGCGTCCAATTCGCAAACGTTTATTTTAGAAGATGTTTCATTATACTGTCAAACGTAGCATCTCAGCGTTAAAGTTTAAAACATTTAGTTGTTAAAATATTAATTGCAGTGTAACGTTCAAGAAAATGTTATCATCGTTAAATGTGCTTCGATGGAAAAGACGTGAAAATGTATTATTTTAATAATATGATGCAACAGAATTGGAAGATCGATAGAAGGATAAAGTAGGGGCAGAGGAAGAACTAAGAGACGATAAGTATACCAGTGAACTTTTCAAAGGAAATATCCGCTAAAAACACCACAAATATGTTAACCATGTTGCATAAGTGTTATAAAGCGTTGTCAAAGCAACTGTCATGTACAATTATGCTCAAAAATCGGAATCGAATAGACCGTACACTGGCAAACGCAGATCAACCCATATGAAAATGCAGAATTTCGTAGACTGAAAAAATTAACAAAATACTGAATTTTTAAAACATCTTCGTTGAATCTCCTGACTATAAATTTTTTATCTGCAGAGTAGAAAATACATCTTCACTGGTCGTACTTTATAGTTCTACTAGAAACTAAAACAACCACTGCATTGAACGAGAATAATAATGTTCTGATCTCTGAAATGAATTTTTTTTTTATACCAAACTCCTTAATATTATTTTCAATTATTTTTTGAAGATATCTTATGACTGATCGTAAAATTCGCAAGTAATGTGTGATGAATTAAAACAACAACAGGTCAATTAAGACCAGGCCAGTATTGCAAAACCGGTTACAATAGGAAAAGATTTTAAAACAGTTCATCGAGTAACTTTTGGAAGAACTTTTTGAAATAACAATCTATGATTAAACATTGCACGAGAACGTATAGTCATGATTCTATCACGATAGTCTGTACAACAAGTAAGGAAAGTAAACAGTTAAACAGGAAAAAAGACAGCTTGGCCAAATATCTCAAACTAGAGAAAACAAACATGGCTTGCAAGCAAATATCTAACGGAACATACAACCATAGATCAAGAGAGACAATGTTGCATCAGAGAGAAACAAATTTAACAATCATAATAATAACAATAACGTAATACCTGTGTCAACACGACGAAGAAACAATAAGACCGGGCAACAAAGGAAATGGCTTGAGATTATTGCAGTTCGATCCAGAGAAGTCGCGCTTACCGACTAGTGGCTATCGACGTTGAGCCTTGCTGGAAGCGCACGACACAATAATGGATTGCCAATTTTTCCTAAATGGCGAAAAAGACATAGTTTTTGGTTTCAAATGGCCTCTAAAACCACGCCTGATTTTATCAGCCAATACAGTAACAGAACTGACCGTAAATGCACGCATTACAAAATAGATGACAATCCATTTTTGTGTATGACCGCCTATTAATTACCAACAGCTTGTCACCTCTGGTCTATAATATCTGTCCGGTCAGATCCCCGCCGCGTGCGGATTGGCCGGATTATTTTGATCCGATTGGACGACGGTCGCAGTCGATCTGCGTTCCTGCAGCGCGATCTGGTACGCGACCTCAAACGCGTCGCCGAGTGTTAGGATCACTTCAGTGGCCAGATCCTGTGATTACACAGTTAAAGGAATAGGCATTACACATATGTACATCGTACGCCTGATTTAAATTTAAGCAAAGTATGTCGCAGCGTGTGCTCTAAGTAGAATTGAAATGCATTTAAAGTTTTAATGAATAACAAATAAAAATTCGATTGCAATTGTTGCGGCTAGAACGCATAAACTGTTGCTAGAATAAGAAAGCAATGGCAAAGGGTATAACTCCGCACAACAAAGTAAGAATTGAATCGTCGTTCAATAATCAGTTTATAGCCTCTAATTCGATCAATATTATACAGTATATCCAGCAACTTCGCACAATTCGCAACAAGAATCCTTTTGCGAGAATTCAACAGCATTTATATTACGGCTTAGTTTTTTATATTTTGACGTTTCTCTTTTTGAATTACGATAGTTTTTTTGTTAAAATTAATTTAATTCCAAAATCGGTTGAAAAAGGAACATCAAAAATTAATCAGAAACCAAGAAGATCTGAGTCTGGTACCGTAGTGGTGACGCTGAAAACGTGGCAGTAGTGTTGGTCATGCACTGCGTCGCGCGTGATATACGCAAGGAAGTTCAAACTGTCCCCGTCCTGACACGCGCAGAAAATGTTCCCGATCTCGTGCTCGCACACGACCTTCTGTACAAAAATTATAATAAAATGTCAATCATCTGCAGACAAATTGCAAAGAGAAATTGAGAAATCAAACAAGAAATTAGTTATATGATGAATGTCAAATATAATGGATTTTCTTATAGACATAAATCAGTTTCATTCCATACACTGCATGTATTTATGTATGTATAATGCACTTGTGACACACCAAAAATATGTCATGCAAACAGAAATGAAAAAAGCATCTTTGCTTCAATTATAAGTTTACAAGACAGACAGACTACTGTCATCTTCCAATATTAAAGTACGTAACACAGGCAATACAAAGAAGGCAACTCTCAAGCGATATGCGGTAAACGTCATGAAGTAATTAAACCAGAAATAGAGAGATGTGATAGTAGGAAGGCCTATATGATCATGAAAAAACTGCACAAATCAAAGTTCCTCAACGCATGCATTTCACATATCGACTTACCTTCGATTTGGCATCAATGAACTTGACTCCGCTGTACGAGATAGAGAGGATAATGCTTGGCACTTTGGCAATGTTATCTGTCGACTTCTGCGTGATTCATAAACACAACGACGCAGACTTAATAAGACACACTAATGTCCTGTGCACACATGTAAAATAAATAAAGTTGTAATCGAGTACAATTTGTAGCATCCAATCAACTGCCGTGCTACAGTAATAGTGTAGTACCCGCAAAAGGCTACTTTAAAAGACAATTGGAGTTCTAAAGTTAATGAAAAAGGTAACTATTCAAATCTAAATAAACTAACCTTGAGTCTACTAATAGATGCCTTTGTCGAATCTGTTCCATCCAGCGACTGGACAAGGGTTGAACCGAGATACTGCAAGCATGTCACACTTTAGTTTAAACTTTTCACTGGATTAGATAACATGGCGAATATCTAATTATTATGAAATCAAGCAACAGCAACTATTATTAGCATAAAATAATCAATACGTATACTAGAAGTGCATTTGGATAGCAAATAAAATACTGCCAAGAGAGGCCGAGACGTCCAAGCTGCATACAATGGAAAAAAACTACTAGAATTTTTTTTTTTTAAATGATGAGCTAAAACGATATTCAAAATCATCAACACCCACCTGCACATTGAAGTTCTTGCAGCCTTTGATTAGCTGCTCAGGCTGAGAGGAGCGGCGCCTCGATAACCTCGCGTCATTGGCCTGACAACATGAAACACTCTACAAGCTACGCAATAGATGGAGCTTAGCTTGTATTGACTATGAAATAATACGCTAATAAATCGATGAAGCTTAGCTTAGCTTATATTTACTGCGTTAGTGCCAGTTCAACGTTTCTGAAATGTGCAAAAAAAACAACTCAAACTGCAGCACAAACAACAGATTTTTTGTACTAATAGCCTAACCTCGATTGCGACAATATTTTAATGATTAAAGTTAAACCAACAGTACTAGGCCTTCGCAATGGCAACAGGTTATTGCTAAAAGTAAAAAAAATTTTTACAGTCACAAAATTCAACGTATTTAATTGATATGATAACATACCACATTACCACAGCCTACTTATTGCCTACTAGAATCCAGTAATGTGATCACATACTTAGCCTAATGTGTAACATAAGATTAACGTTGAAAAAGAAGAATCCCAAAAGTAGACTCCTTCCTCACCTGATCAGTCTCCTTCAACACATCAGAGTGATCTGAATTCTCCACCGATACTGCGGCATTAGTCGCAAGTTCAGAGTCAGTCGACAAATTCTCCGCAGCGCTGTGAAGCGATGCCAAAATGCGCCGTCTATGTCCCAACATTGCCACGTCCAATACCTGAAATGGGGCGTTTAGTGCTACAATCAAATAAAAATGGAATATCCCTAGATTCTGGATATTTTCACCAAAAAATATCCTCAGATCCAATTTTATGCAACACTATCCTAAGCTCTCATTACGAAATGTGCCACAGTGTTACAAATACCCTCAATAATGCCACTGGTATGATCGGTAAGTTATCAGTCTACAAATTCCACGCAATCAAATTCAATGCTTTCAATGCTCGAACACTTTAACGTATCGCAAATATCAATATCAAGAAAATTTACAAAAATTCATACAAAATGAAGCAACTGATCCAAGATTCTTGGAGAATATAATCATCTAAGCTCAGCTCACAGATGTCAGTTTCAAATCCGTCAGCTTTCTCAGGCAGGAAACATCCTTTAGATCGTGCTTCAGAAACGAGTCCAGATAGTTTGGAAGCCTCAGCGACTGCAGCCAATCAGAGAGCGTCTCTTCAGCTGCGGCATCACAGCATCAAACAAATTCTACAAGACGCAGATTTTCTACAATATTCGCTCAAGAACTTCAACAAGCTCAAGAAGACAAACAATTGGTGTCATTAGATGTTGATGGTAAATATGATTTACTGCAAAATTTAACGAAATTTAAAAAAAGTTCAACAAAAATTCACGCAAAGCATAAATCTGCACAATTTGAGCCGCTGTTTTCCGCCGAAAAAATGCAGACTTAATATCTCATACAATCTTCACGCAACCTAGATAGATTGCACATATACCCGAAAATCAGCGCAAGAAGTTATATTTCAAAAGCATGGCGCCAAGACGTACTGCAGAGTTGCGCTAAACTTTAGTACATTAGCCTGAAAGACAACAAACTAAACAAAAAATGTTAAAACTATGATAAATGATGTAAGGCTCACTTGTTGGTTTCACATCGTCGAGGTTTCTCGCAGCCTTTAAGATTCTCTGACGGTGCTCCGGGTCACTGACCCCGATCTCGATGAGGTGGTCGTTTGATAGAATACGAGGCCCCTGTAATTGCACCAGCATACGGCCTGCATTCAACTCACCGTGTTGAGCCGTAGTTATTACTCTACGGCAGGCAGGCTACTGCACCGATTGAAAATCTGTCCCATGGAGCATCACTGAATATAAAATAACATCAATATATAGACCAAAGTGTTAATACGTACAAAGTATGGGTATTATGAAAAATAAAGAACAATTATTAACCAAATGACCAATTTTAGTGAAAGATGATAGAAAACTGTAAAAACGCATTTTTCGCAAGAAAACGTCCGCAGGAATTGATCTCACCATGAAGTCGATGTCGTCAAAGCCGTTTGCCACAAACGAGTTCTCATACTCGCGCAGCTGAAGGCCATCCAGCCAGTCCCCGACACTCTGGACTCTCTTGTCTCCTGGACAGGCATCACTCACAAGCTGATAGTCTTTAAGCCCCAAAAAACGCAGCATCATCAGTTAACTGCGAGTTGGCTAAATCGTAGAATTGTCTGCTAAGAAACTGACTCTGTTGACTTGCGCTTATGCCTAGCATGACATCACTTTCTCAGCTCAGATAATCCGGTGATTGAGCCAACTCATAATGATGGACATGGGCCTAAATGTTCTGTTTTACTACCTAAATGAAAACTTCAATTTTAGTTATAAATACCACAAAAAAACTGTCTGCAAAATCATAAAATGGCATCGACTTGCTGCTACAATCAACAGAAGACTGATCTCAAAGCGCCAATATACGATGCAAAAGTTAATTTTTATAAATACACAAAGCGCTTACGGAACATACTATCGATATCTATTCCAAGTTTAGCAACAGAAATAAATAAAGGCATGAAGCGCAAAGGCTCTCAATAAACGTAATACTGTATCAGATTTCAAAACAGATGATAACAATACCTTGGGTGAGCAGAACAGTAGACATTCGTTCATCAAATTCGCGAACAAGCATGTCAGAGTCCAGACCTCCGCCAATTGAAACGATCAGGTTCTCAATCTAACGACATTGCACAACATAGCTTTAAATCATGAGATACAAGACAACCGAACCTAAGAAATATTAACCTACGTTGTTTTTTTACAAATGGAACCAAATGCAGATGCAAAACATTTTGAATTGATATTTCTGAATGGCAATATGTTCTAAAAAACCAACCTAAGCATGCATATGAATTTTCTGAAGGTATTATTACAGTACAGACATCTATAAACTAGATATTAGTAAAGAAACGTCAAATAATCCATGTAACAAAATGGAGCAAGTAGGCTGATCCCTCAAATTTTAAATGCAATTTCTTCTTACTAAGTTTGAACAAAATTTCAATTTACAAGAGCCCACCTCACATTTACGGCACAAATAAGCTTTGGTTCAGATCTTTGAAAATCAATAACTCAAGCAAACTGACCCGTTCCCACTCGTCAGAGTCGTCTGATAATCCGGTTGCGAGCTTGGCTCCACCAGGCCTCACCACAGCCTTTGAGGCTTTTCTGTCTACCTCCCTTGCTCCGTTCTGCGTACCAACAACCACTTTCTCCGCACCAATAACCACGTTCTGCGTGCCAATAACCATCGCATCAGCTGGTGAAGTTTGAGACTCGTTCTCTTCTGGAATTACCGGATCGAATTCCGCGTGGGAAATGCCCGGCGTAGAGATACGCTTGCAGTGTTTCGCCGCAGCGGCGTGGATGTAGACGTTGTCGAGCAGTTGCGATTTGGTTCGTCGCTGGGCTTGGTTGACTGAGCCCAGGCTTAGGCCTGAAAGTAGTTTCACATTTTCAATTATAATACCTTAATTTGCATTTTGATATCAAGTCAGTGTTCAATGCCTAAATATCATAGTATTTTGGACTTACGTATCGTCTTTCTCCAAATACATTGAATATACAGAATGCAATGTAAGCTCAAAACACTTGCTAACCTTTAAACCTCAAATATTCTCCTTAAGGTAGACCTTAATAATTAGAAAAAAAGCTGAGAAGAAACTAAACATCATTGATAGATTATTCAATCAGGTCGCTCAAAAAGACAAAACCAAAATTGTTTCTATTGTAGTAACATATATTATTTTTTTATATTCATATATATATTTTTTTCATTAATAGCAATCAAACAGAAATAAACTCACTGATACTAAACACGAATGCGCAACTGACACGATTGATATGATCGATACAATTGATACAATTGATACGATTGATACACGCCATCATTTACGAGCACTTTCCCTTCAATCAACTCTTATAACAAAATCGGAAAAAATCATTCATGCTTTACAGCTCTGATTAAAATGGATTAGAACCTCACATCAATTTCAAATAGATTCAACCGAAACAAGGCGCAGCAGGGAAATAAATCCGACGCAGTACGCCAGTAGATATCTCCGCTAATAATACAGTACGCCAGTAGATATCTCCGCTAATAATACAGTATCCCAGTAGATATCTCCGCTAATAATACAGTACGCCAGTAGATATCTCCGCTAATAATACAGTACGCCAGTAGATATCTCCGCTAATAATACAGTATCCCAGTAGATATCTCCGCTAATAATACAGTACGCCAGTAGATATCTCCGCTAATAGTACAGTATGCCAGTAGATATCTCCGCTAATAATACAGTATCCCAGTAGATATCTCCGCTAATAATACAGTATGCAGATGTAGATATCTCCGCTAACTGCAACTGAATTAGCTGCTGACCCTTAAAGCTACTACAGACGTATACATTCATATGTACACCTATTAACGGCATTATGCCATAAAGAAAATTGATAGTGGAAAGCATGCAATACGACACAAAATCACTGATTGACACTGTGACCACAATCAAACACATGATCAAACATATCACTAGGCCATACTTACGGCCTCTGCTGGGGATTCCTAGCATCCAAATATATTGAAACAAAACAGGCTTCATAGTTTTGACTTGTTCCGAACACAACTTTCACATACCAGAGATATCAATATTGTCAATAAGAGTATTTAATATAGCAAAATTTAATATTCTCAGAGTCAAGAAAATTATCCACACAATTTAAAATGAAGACACCATTCCAAATATTATTATCACAAAACATTCTTTTACAAAAATAATACTTAACAAATAAAATCTTGAAAATTTCTATGCAACAAATGTAAAAGTCCATAAATCTATAAATAGATAATCCATATATTATTTATCAAATTTTAAAAAGAGCATTTTGTTTTAAAAGTAGCACGTATTATGCTAACCACTGAACTGGTTCCCATTGACAGAGGACATCAGCCCCCCGCCATGGTTGTCAAGATGCTGACTCTGGTGCCCTGCGCCGCCCTTGCTCTCGCTCTGCTTCACCGCCCCCATGCCAACTGACACCGGTATTCGGCTGTGGTTCGCGTCCCCTGAGCGCGCTTCGTTGTGATTGGACGAGAGCGGGTTTGCCGTCGCGCCAGAGAGATACTCCATCTCCGTGATGGTCTCCATGTCTCTGGAGCGTCTCCTTTCCAACTGATCAACCGCCAATCAAATTGAGTTATTAAAAGGGTCAAATAAGTGATGATCAAAATTGGCAATGATCGATATTGGTCTAAGAGGGATAGTACCACTATAATTATCGTCAATTTTTTGAGCAAAAATTATCATAAATCCAAACAAAAAATGACAGTTTCAAATAAATGTTTAAAATTTCACATAATTGTTTCTTAATATATTTGTTTTTTTTAAAACACGAGTACACAATCGTTAACTATACATTTTAATCTGAATGATTACTTTTACCGTCGGATTTATTTTCTCCTGAATTCCGAGCACGGCCGTCATGGGGGAGGGCGGGGGATGTTCGGGCGTGGGGGGTTGGTCGTAGCTCGTGGGGCTGGAGGGGGCGACCTTGCACCCTGCTCTCACCCCCCCCTCCAGGTTCAGCGAGGGAGGGCGTATATTCTGAATATCTTCTACATACAATATAGGCAATATTTCTGTGACAGCACAACTCATAATAAGATACTCATTTTGTTCAAGATTTAACTCATTTTTGCCACACTGACTTTTAAGAACTGAGGCACTGAGTTGAGATTAAACCCTAAACGAACCCTTACACTAACCCTAACTATAACCCTAACCTAGCCCCTATTACAAACTGCAACTACAACCCAAGCCAGCCTAGATCAGAGATGCTAAGCGTTGCGCGAGATAAAACGCACACGTAGAGAAACAATGCACTGTAATTGGACATCAGATAAAAAAGATGAATTAGACAGATAGAATATTCTGTAATACCTTTGAGCATTGTACACGTGAAATCACTGTGACATACTAATACGCATCTAGTTATAGTTAGAGAGAAGTTAACGCAGGACAAATATCTAAAGCACTAATTGATACAAAAATTGTCAAGAATTACATCTCACACAACCTTCAATAACTCATCGTGATCTTCACAAAAACTCTCCAAAACGAACTCACCCACTGTCGTCTGCTTCGCTCCATATCCAAAGCAGTTTCCCGCATTATCCACCTTCCCCCCAAACCTCTCATTTTCACTTCCGCCCCCTTCGACAAATTCTTCATCGTGGGGCGGGGAGGATGCCGGGGGGGTGGGGGGAAACCCTCCCCCCTTAGGTGGGTCGTTTAGGCAGTTGTTGTTCTCAAGGCCCGACAGAGCGTTGTCGATTCTGTCTGTTGTCGCGTTGGCATTTACTCCGCCGCCGCCACCGCAGGGCATTGTGGGATTGTTGTTGGTGCCCCCGGCGGGGGCCAGGCTAGCGAGAAGATTCTGACGGTTGACTTGGGCGGCGGTCGGAAGGCTTGACTTCCCCGAGGCATCTCCAGCTGGAAATACAATGCAGGCAATGATAAGACCCCTTCTTAAATCTGTACGCTTAAAAGCTCTTCTTCAAGCTTAGAAATGTAGCTTAGTTGCTCGCTACTTGCACTGTAATACAAGATACTCCGGCTTTCTAAGACAAATTTTCAGAATTTTCCGATTTTTAAATAACAATATAGTCTTTTTGTCACAACTATCAATGAACTTCAATTATTTTTACGCTGAGCTTTGCTTATAAACTGCGCACGGCTCTTCGCGTCAATAGCAGACTCAAAGAATCACGTCAATAACAGACTCAAAACGTAATTTTTTTTTATCTTGGTCAATATTCAAAATCAATTGCCCAATAATGCTCAAACTGTACTGAAGGCATCACAATAGATAGGACATATTGCGTATAGTGCGTATGTGACAGGGAAAACTCCTGTAAGCTCTTGTAGTAGAATAACTTCATTGTTCCATTAGGGGTCCTTCCATAAATAAATAAAATATGTCTCACTTAGTGCGGTAAGGTTGACATCAGTGCCAGACACGCCGGACTTGTTAAGAGGATCCTTTCCGTCACAAGAATCCACCTTGACCATCACGACTTCAGGTGTCTTCTTGCGTGGAGGCTTCTTGGGCGTTTCCTATGCGACAACAGCTCGCATAAATGAAGTGAAACTTTTTTGCTAAAAATGCCTTTTGTTGATCAAACATGACAAATTTTCATCGTCAACACTTGAGGAACTTATATCACTTTTACTTAATTTGCACACTTTAGACATTTAATTGACAGTTTTACGATCATAATTGATCAAGGAGTTTCAAAGAACTGAATGCTCAGCCTAGTGATAAACTTTTGAAAACGCATGACAAATTTAAATGAATCTTTATTTTGCGTAGCAGTCGCATCGTCGCCTTTACTTTGCTTAGAAAAGAAGTACATATGGAAGTTTACCGGAGATCTAGATGGCCGGTTGTCTGCTATGGTTGTCCTTAGGGCTGCAGTACCCTCCAAAGCTGTAAAGAAAGGCAAAAAAAACGTTCAACAAAATGTGTTCAGCCATATAAAAGATAAAACATAGCGAAATTTTTACAAAGAACTCATTTTATAAGTAGTGCATACACCTTCAAAAAAAGCAGTACATCAAACTCAAGCTGCGAGCAACGCGAGTCGACATGACAAGAAGCAGACTTTTTCCCTGCAAGGGGCTGCAACAACAACAACAACAACAACAAGCAGCAGCCTCGTACCTCGACAAGGCAGACGATCGTAAATGCTGTCATCGACGACGAGTCGCGCTGGGACTGTGTCCCCGGCCGCGGTGAAGCAGCGTTCAAACACAGACCCGTTGTCACTGCACACGCTGCCAGACACACGACCAAATACAAATAATGTGTATCCTATAGATAGTATAACAAGACAATGCTTCTTTCTTTGTGGCACATGCTGGGCACACAATCGAAGAGGAGTACAATCTTGTAAAGCAAGATGACAAGCTTTACTTGCGACAAAGTTTGCAGCCAGCAAATCGAGTCATTTAGGTGCCAAGTATATGATGCTAGCTCGAGTGCGCCGTATTAATATTAGCTATGGTTCTTCTTCTTCTTTTAAAGTTATGATTAAATTAAGATTAATACGAGCTTGTATTGTAGCCTACAAACATCGACGGTGTTTGAGAGCACAAGCTACGTAAGTATAGATATGGTACGAGTAAATAGCTCATGCGAGTGTACATATATCATATATAAGTATAGTTATGGCCTAGGCCTCACTGCAAAGCAAGAAACAAAGAACTGCTTTGCGGCCCAGAGCTTCCCAAGCGAGTCGTAAAAGTCTATCAAATCGTCGCCCCATCAAAACATCTAATTTATCTAACATATATAGCCATATATATATATACATGTACAATGTAGGTGGTATTTCACGGTTTTCACCCCCTTTGTATCACGGTAGTGCTGAAGTCCCACCTGGCTCTCTCGTGGACGGAAGCGATCTGGTTCCTGTTGCGTGTTACCAGCAGGCCGGAGATGAGGCGCGGCGCCGGCAGTGAGTCGTAGTCACACTCCTCCTCCGATGAACTGCGGCGACCCTTCTTATCCTCGCCGCTAAGGTGAGCTGACACACAACGGACACCCACAATACACATGTAATGACTAAGCTATTTGACAATCAAGCAATCCTGAAATACGGCGTGCGCAACAGTCTGACAATCAGCCAGTTACTTGTTGCCAGGTAACTAACTGGCAATGAGCCAGACGTGTGTAGCCAGGCAAAGGCATCCGAGTCAAGCAAAGAACCGCTTCCTCTACTATAGGGTCATTCCATGTCAAATCAACCAACTCACATGACATGACCACCTCCAATTTTGCTGAAATTTGGTGAAGTTGTTC
>JAQIWG010005128.1:0-14977 GCA_034695025.1 Chamaedrilus cognettii | reverse complement strand
TTTTTTTTTTATTCTATGTAAAAAATGTAATGACGAAGTGAAAATCAAAAATTCAAATTCATTCAGGTTCTAGGGTTTGGGTTAGGGTTAGGGTCAGGTTCCATACGCTATTCTATACTATGTTGTCGTTTTGGTGGTCGTATAACAGACAAGTACCAAAATTCGTTTTCTGATATTGTTATGACGATTATCTGATTATCTGCGTCGGTTTATGACAACCATTGCCAGGTTGAAGAGCGGCACAAACACTAGATAACTCGTATGGCCTCAACGTTCAACGAGGCTGTATGATATTGTTGGCTCATTATCGACGCCCCGTGACCGATTACTACGGGTCAGGCAATACTGGTCAGTTATAGCGAGTTTAAGATTTTTTATGTTTTAATTTTATTATTTATTCAAATAGAGGCACTAGCAGGATCCCAGAAGGTGTACCAACACCAATAACACTAAATAAATCATCATGACAGATGCAAAACACGATGTGCGCATAAAGTCAATGTCATAGTGTCATGGTGACTACCGGCGCATCCAGCGTGACTGGAATAGATAGGGGGAGGGACATGGTTTTCGTACTAAATGTGACTGACCCGTGCGGGGTGGGGAAGGCGCACTGTCAAAACTGTTGACAAGACTACGAACTAACCGCCCTTTTGTCCTCTAATCTGTAAATGTCCATGTTTTCACACAGATTTAGACGTCTGCACCTTGATGAGGACTGCTGGAGCTGAGTTTTTATGGCCGGCTGCCCTTCCTGACGCTAACCAAATAAATAATTATCTGGCACGGGGTTAGCAGCTAGCGACACTTGTGTGATTATCAACCTTGCTGAATTATGAAATATGAAGAATCTTCATATTTTCGATTGGATCTTTTTGAAACAAAGGATGATCAAAGCATTGTGATGAGAATGGGGCATTGTGCTTAGGCCCATCTGAGCCACTTTTAACTGGCTATAGCCTATAGGGCAGAAAAAATTATTTTAGTAAATATATCAAAATACATGATCATGTAGCGTACCCATCTATGTCCCTACCTTACGATCTTGCACTCGTCCTGGCACATTCACCTGATCATTCGTCAGACCCCATCCATTTCCCCCCTCATCCATTCGATTCCAATTTCTTCCCTTTTCCATTTCCACTTCCACGCGATCTAGCCCCTTCCCTCCTTCGCCGATAGCCTCAACCGCATCCCCTTTCCTCGCATGCCCCACTCTCCCATCATCATTGCACTCCTGACCGTATCCATCGGCGACCGTTGACTGGTCGATGACTGTTCCGTGCAGTCCCATGTGCATCTTGAGATATTTCTCAGTCGCAAAGTTCTTCCCGCAGACCGCACACGTGCTCAGGGGGTATCCGGGCGCCACCCGCTGGGTGCGTCCCGCCCGGGGCGATGGAATGACCTGGAAGGCGTCCCGGAACCCTTCCACGTCTGGAGAGGCCGATTGACCGTACGCGGATGAAGTGGAAAGGGTAAGGTTTGCTGGGACGATGAAGCGTGGAATCTGTAAGGAAATGGAGCCGCGGGACATGGGTGGATTCGGTTGTTGAGATGAGACTTGATCCATTGTGGAAGTGTGTTAAGTGATAGCGAATCAAGGTTTGGAGTTCGTTTAGTCGGCGTGGCAAAACGTACTGCCTCTAGCTGATGATGACACAATGGAGCTATTGCAGTGCGGCAGCAAGTTCGTTAGGTTACTCTGTGCACAAATAAAAAAGGGCAGAGTCCATAACGATAGAACTCATAAGAGTAATCGATAACATAAAATTAGTCCGTAACGAATGTATTATGATGATGTTGATCTCATAATTCTATGACGTTATTCATACGAATCATCCGTAAAATTTAACAGTTTTTGCCAATTTTTTAAAACTTTTAAATCCATCAACTTTTATTAAACTCCCCGCATGCATGTACGCGTAACATGTCCACCATTCCCATCGGCCACCCCACTCATTTTCATCCATGTACAACTTGCTACAGTTTATTATCTACTACAAACAGTTGAGTGTTCTCTCTGCCTTTCTACTATACATGTGGACAATATTCCTTAAAAATGTATCGCGACTTGCACACTCAGCAATAGAGGACACCAACGGTCACAACTATTCATAGCAGCATGAAGATTCATGGGTATCATAAAACAATGTGGCCACACTGTTGGCTAGGTCATGGTCAACTCCTGACCTATTTAATATGTAAAATGAATCTAACATCAGATGAGAGTAGACCCATACACGTTTTACACGCATAGTCGAAAGTAATCCGCAAAAGATTTAGAGCACGTTATGCCTTAATTTAAATTTACAAACCGGATGCTTAAAACAGTACATAGATTATTCTACCTCTTTTAGGATATAGTTTAATTAAATTAATCATCGCAAACACATTAAACATGCAGCGTGTCAGAGAATAAGAAATGGATCATTTGAAAACTCCTACGATCGACCTTGATTCTGACTGTGATCATATGTGAAATATACTGATCTCTAAATTAGCCTTAATCAAATGAATGAATATTTGGTTATTCAACTACAGAATTTCATGCAGTTCTGTTTATCGTATCGTAATGGTTTGAGCACAGTTCATTTTGAAAACCTCTGCCGGGTATAAGCTCTGTTCAAAGAAACAGTTTAACCAAATCGTTTAGCCAATACAATCAGATCAAGATAGCAAACGCTATCTATTGCAAATGCTATCTATTGCAAACGCTAATCTATTGCAAACGATAATCTATTGCAAACGATCGAACTCACTGAAAGACCCCATGGGCGCTCTATCAAAAGAATGCTTACAGATAAAATGCTTACCACAGCAAAATAATTCAAGCACTGTTATTGGTACCGGGGTCAAGGTAACAAGCGCTTCAAACATATTGAAATTATATGCAACGCTAGCATTTTTTCTATGTTCCATAAATGATAGTAGGCGAGGCCAGTATATTACTCTAAAATTACATCCTACTGTAAGTATTGTAGCTTACTATGTAACCTGCAGCAGACAATAATCCACGTTGTAGGCCATTTGCAGTCTACAAAGCGAGCCTATGCACTATGCAGGCTATCGTGTCAAGCTCAATAATTACACAGTATACCTGTAGGCTGTAAAAATAAAAGTAAAATCAACAACTAGCCTGAGCTTGGAGCTAATTACAATGCTATTATCAAAGCTACTTTTCAAAATCTTCTTCATCACTCCACTGTTTAACAGTTAGAACCAAAAGATGTAAGCTTACATGTAACCTGACTTGCTACAAATTACCCATTAGTGGCATTTTTCAGTCATTGTTTTAAATGAGATAATATGGACATAAATTTGCTCACTAGATATTAATATAACGCGCCCGAATTTTGTTGAACGCTCAATTTTTACCTCTGTCACGTTCGCAAAGTTGGTTAGTACTCTGTTTCAATATCTGTTGCAAAGTAACTATGTAGGAAGCTCAGATTACCTTAAGTTGGAAAAATATAAATAAACTGATCGATTTAGGAGAAGTGAATTTTATTCGACCTGAACCCTGTCTTAACACCAATATTCGTCACACGTCTATTAGATCTACAAGGTTACAGATGCATGTTCTATTAAAATCTGCAAGCCTGGGACAAAGATATAAGTGCAACAAGTACATGTAAACTTGTCGCTACTAATAGCCTACCTTCTTATACAAGATAGCTTTGTCAAAAAAAAATTATTACCTATGACTGATATTGCTTCACACATGCAATGCTGCTGTTACGCTCAGTTAGATCCAATTCTACTGATCACGCGTTTAAAGGCCTACTTTAGGCCCGAACAGGGCGTAGGCCTACACGATACGTTTCTATAATTATTCTTCACTCTAGATTTTCTTGTACCTATTGGCCTACTTGGGTTCAAGGACCGACATCAACGAATCGTTGAAATACATCTGTCACCCTCGGGGTCGACAATATTTAGCTGACGATTCAACCGCATGCAGTATACACACCAGCCTACGAAAGTCGTGCGGGCCTTACGCAAACTCACGCGCGGCGATGAAAAGAATGGGTGATGGTATTTATGAAGGCCCGGACCGCCACATATTTAGAGACCCCACCATCCCTGCAAGTCGGGAACAAAGAATAGACTTGCAGCCCAGAGCTCTCCGGGCGAGTCATAAAAGGCGACTAAAGAGGGGGGAGCGGTTCTGTGGCGGCCCTCTTACACAGAACCTGACCGTAATAGTCTTTGTTACTACACACGATCCTTAAAATTCAACCCCACCCACCCACCACATATTTAGCGGTGCGCGATATTTACAATAGATCTGCGGACAAACTACATAAAACGAGTTCGGAATTCTGTTCTTGACATTTTCTAGGGGCAGCCAATTTGGGCTTCGAAACTCACTGTAGACCTAATTGTTCTAAAGTGCTTTTTTTTACAATTCGATCCTGTTTTTGCAACAGGCTTTCCTGCAGTCGCAATATCAAATTTCCTTGATTTTTTTTTGCATTATTTTTCACAATTGAATATGTGATAATAAAATGGTTAATCCCTTCCTATCACTAAATCTTGAAGGCATATTACACCTCATGGGGGGGGGGCTATATTCCGTACAAAAACGATGGAAATTATAAACCCCACAAATTATTTGTTATCGTTGGCGTCATTGCTTATAGTCATGTATTGTAGCCTGTACGCGCAAACTTATAATTAAAGTACACCGTGCCCATAAAAAAATCATCGCACACTTTCACACTACATCGTGTAATTTCTACAAAATGTTATCCAAATTGCATTAAAGTTTGCTATTTAATTACATGTAGCCTGTAGGTCTACCAGACGCAATGCTGCCGTGCATGCTGACTGCACCGTATTTGTGCATTCAACGTTACTGAGTATAAGACAGTTGTTATATACACTATACATAAATCAAGAATATATATTAAAAATATATATATATATATACTATATAATAGCCTATATATAATATGAAAAGATGTAACCTACATGTACGGCTCAGTGTGAAAAATTAAATTTTTGAATAATTTTCACTCAATATTGTCTACAGTTCAATGTAGAAAGGACAGAGAGAACTATACTCAACCCATTGCAATGTAATGTAGACTGTAGCAAGTTGTACTTGAATGTAGGTGAATGCGGCAGGCCTATAGAAGTGACGGACATGTTACACGCTGCGAGTTTACACGAACTTCATGGGCCAAAAAGTATCAAGAATTCGATTTTTTAAATTATTCCAAACAACATCAAACAATATAGCCGTGGGAGTTTACATTTTTTGCATCACCGTATACACTATATTTAAATAGCTTCAAGGCTACTTCGTCGCCAGCCCGTTTAGCACGCGGCGCGAGTCCAGTCAAGTGGGCCAGGCCGCAGCTCGCGTGAGGCTTTACCTGCACACAGCTGCAAACAGCGCACCTGAGACCGGCCATACGTCAAGGCTACAGGCAGTGCTCTCACTTGTTGAGCAATTCGCTCGATTGTCGAGCAAAACGACATGTATCGAGCAGCGTATTAGAGCGGTGACAAAATCGAGCGATATTATTACCGAGCACTTCAGCGACTATAAGGCAAATCGAGATACTTTGGTTGTACATTGTACTCCCTGGTCTCTCGCTTGATGGCTGAATAAAAATTATTCTTGTAGGCCATTTCGTTCTCAGGCAATATGTAATTACCGCAGCAAGTCGGGGAACAAAGAATTGGCTTGCAGCCCAGAGCTCCCCGGGCGAGTCGTGAAAGGCGACTAAAAAAGGGGGAGCGGTTCTGTGAGCGGCCCTCTTACCACAGAACCGGACTGCAATAGTCTTTGTTGCTCCCCTTGCTGCAGTGTACTTGTGATTGGGCAGCGGTCCCCTTAATTGTTACTTTTGGATAACTCGAGCACTTTCTAACGCCCATTGAAAGGAGAAGTGGACTATGGACACCGGACAGCATTCGATGCTGACTTTACATCAAGCGAACAACAGTGATGCTGTCATGCGCTTTGACAAGGTGTATAACAGTCTTATCTCCTTAGGCCCGAGGCAAAGTTTGCTGAACTCGTCAGTTCAGATCAGATTTCAAAAGAATATAGACTGAAATCTTCAATTTTCTACGGAGGCCCAATGACCTGATAAAAAACACATATTTTTCATTTTGTTCGACATTAACGTCGTTAGGCCTCGACAACGTGTAGGCGTTTTGATGTTTGACTAGGGCCTATATGAATGAGGGACGCCCAAATGCGCAAAGAGTATAGGCTAAATAATGTACTGTTGCAAAAATCGTGCACGTCCCTAGGCCTATAGCAAAAAGTTCGCCGAGCATGCATTGACAGCGCGGAGCCTGATACGGAGTTTAATAGTTTTTCAAATCCATACGGAGTTTATGGTCCAATGATAAGTCCTCTACTGAAAAAAACATTATTAGCAAAACCAAAGCTAATTTAAAGCCTGCTTTACATCGAAGATTGTAGACTTTGCTTAGTATAATATTCGCTAAGGTATCGCTTAGTCCATACGATAAACTGAGAAGCATCACGAGTTAACGCTTACCGTGGCCTCGTAGGTGCAACGCTTAAACATTTTTATCGAAACGCCGAACGGCTCGTAAAGCAAAGCCTACCTGTTAAATTTCGATCTCTTAACCTTGACAACGCGTGCAACAACGGCTCGATGCAATCGATAGCTGAACTCTCGCCACGCAGCATGGTTGCAGCCAATAATTATTATCTGTCTCCGCACTACGCGTGCAGATGTTTCACGCTATCAGTTGTTCACGAGTGATAGAATGAATGTTGGTTGGAGGTAGCTCAGACTGTATTAAGTTAAGTTGTTTTATCCATGCGTAATACATTACATCAAAAGATTGTGAAATTGTTAAACCACATTCCAGAACAGTTTTTTCTTTTGATTTTTGTAGACAATTTGAAATAGAAATATGAATGCGAAACTGGAATCGGTTATAAGATCCTGCAAGTAGACAAACAAACATACAAGCATACAATTAAACACCGAGTCAATCACTTATGCATCCAATTAATACAATGTAGTTTGGCCCTAGTAGAAAACAAGCAAGATTAAATCGAGGATTGAATAAATAACTACTGCTACACTCCCGTTCGTTTGATCTACTCTTGATTCGCACACATTATGCATTCGCCACATGACGTCAGTATTCATGGCTGGAGGCGACTGCAGGCAACATTTTTCACAGGTGTGGTGAACTTGCCGTAAAGGCGTATAGCCTGAATGAGAGAATGGAATCCGCGCCAATCCGTCTTGGCTCTTGCTAATTTGCATACCCGGTGAAGAAAATCCGAAAATGAAATCAGCAGGCCTATGCAAGCTCAAACCGCAATCTAGCCATAATTCTCACGTAGCCCCAACCCCAACTTGCTAGCCCTAACACAACAATTAGCCAAATCAAAATTCAACTTATTTAAGTCGCAATAGCGACACATTTCTCCGTATGCAAATTAGGAAAGAGCAAAGATGGATTGGCGCATATTCCATTTTCGCGGCTTGCGTCGGCGTCGCTCAATATCCCTAATTTATTCCACAAGCTACCATCCCACGCGATGAGCAGTTACGTGCAGCTGCTGTACTTGGCTGGCGCTACGCCGCAGTTTGTTCTTGTTGCAACTAGGCTAGGTTAGTAACTTTTGATCGTCAATGCTAGATTCGATTTGTCGACAGCGCGCTGCGTTGAGCGCGTGACCGACGAATTAATTGAAATCACCTTATCAATTAAAACTGGCACAAAATGACGTTCAAGTAGGCCTAGGATGTGACGATACGAATACTACTCTACGTTACATTGCTGGTCAACTGCTTATAGTTAATTAATTACGTCCGTTACAGCGCTATGCCAAGACAATGCTCATATCAGTATCCCACAATCCAATTTCTCATTCCTGTTCGCGGTTAAATCTTGATCTACAGGCTTACATAATATCGCATCCGTTTTGGATTTCTCGTCTTTAAAAACACAGCAGCGGAAACGCAGCTCTCCGAAAGAAATTTATTGCTAACAAGCCTTTAAAAAATGCGAGCGTACCAGTAAGTTGGTTGTGACTTACTTTACTGTAGCCATGTATGGCATGCACCTAAAAGCTAAAGACACTAGCCTATCGACGCATGCACGTTGCGAGCGACTTGCAAGTATTTGAATCACACCAGCAGCTCACAGCTAACCTAGCGGTCGTGTCTTTGAATCCCCCAATGCGCGCATAATTTAGTTCACTAGTTAGAGCGAGTATCAGATTCCTTCGTGTATGCTAAACAGCCACGAACCGTTGCAGCAGCATTTTAATAGCAGACCGTGACAACGAAGTGCGTTGCTTGCTATTGATATACGACTGCAACACTACCAGACTATAGCAGACCTAACGGAAGCGTTGTTTATTCTCCAGCAAACACATGCGCAAGAATAGGCCCAATAGTAGCAGTAGTAATGTTTTTATTATTAATGGCACAGATGATACACCGGTTTGTAAGTAGGCTACACGCACATGCGGATACATATATAATTATATACATATACAACATTACTGTTGATACTATAACTGTATATAGGGTCAACAGTAATGTTGTGGTCTCCTTCCATTTGGATACAAAACTGTATTTTATGAAACTGAATAGGCCTGGTGTTTGGACGCATGCATAAGAAGTGGATTAGGGTTAATTTATTAGTTCCGCGTAACGCTTTTGAAACTTTATACAACATAAAAATATGGATCAACAACTTTCTAGAAAAAGTGGTAATGCTATAATGGACTAATTCGGTACTACAGCCTGCTGTATATATGGTCTCCTGTAGCGCTTGTTGTTTTTTCAAGTTTTTGCTGCGATAATTATGTGGAGGAAGGCTTTCAATACACGAGTGCTTCACGGTCTGAATATTACACGCTTACAATGCAGGTATGATAGGCCTAGTAGGAAGATCGGCAGACCCGATACGCTATTAAATAGGCCGCAAGACCGCGGACCGCAGCACATCTGCTCACAGTTCGCCAGATGTTTTTGTCGCACCGTAGACTGGTAGTCTAGTGGTGGCGGTACACGTGATTGTAACGATGTAATGCTGCGTTAGGCTGTACGATCGACGTGTCAACGCCACGTGTCGCTGTGAGAAACTGTCCACGGTGGTGTCAGTGTAGGCGCTTGACCAACATCAGAGAACTGAATCCGTCTCACACAAATGTACCGTATAGCCTCCGTAGGTCAATAATCAACTGATGGGAAAGGACACTAACTAATTACTAGCTGACTAATCGCAGTGCGTACTTTTTACGGGTTTCACCTTTTAGGAAATCGTCTAAACTTTGGGAGGGGAGGGTTAGACTAATTGTCGTACTATCTGTGTGTTAAAATAGTGAATGCTCAATTTGTAGAGCAACGTGGTCTGCATCTGGTCAAAGTACACCTAAATAATCATATTAAGTTTATTCTAGAATACACGACGTCGTAAGAAATACGTGTAGAATACACGTAGGTAGGCCAAAGAATAGATTTAGGCTAAAACAGCCTTGCTATGGCAGACTCTCTGTGCAGCCTGCTACTCTAGCTGCAGCCTATAACACGCATAGATATGTGTCAAATGTAGCAGAACATAATTATTTTGAAGTTAGGCTTACAGGCTAGGCTACATGTAGAAGTAGCGTAGTAAAATTTTCGACCAGCCTGCAGGCTAGGCAGCTACTGAGCGCCTCGTCGAGTGCGTGCATGTTGTAGGCCAGAGCTTCTCAAAGTGGTGGTCCGCGGACGGGCCGCGCTCTGGGAAAAATAGGTCAATTTCTCTCTTTTTGAAATAGGTACGATAAAATATTGGACACATATGTTATTCCATGCCTTCAAACTGTGAAACTTGAGCCTAGTTTTCTAGCAAATCTAAATTCTATCTGACATTATAGGCCTCACCTATGTAGATGCGCTATGTTCATTTTGATTGTGGGCTGTATGATATTGCGGTAAGAAGTTGCCGGTACAAGACAAAGCGTGAAAAAAATTAGCTGGTTCGTGACACCGAAATTTTGAGAAGCACTGGTGTAGACTATAATAGACATTATGCACGCAGCCGTGTTGTACAAATACGTGCAGAGGGCTTGGTCTCGGGCTCGGGAGAATGAATTAGTACAAGCGGGAATTCGAGCGCAACAGCCGCACCTGAATTAATTAGCTCAGCGCGCACGGCGGCTTAAATAAAGTCACTTAATTCAAACACATGAACAGGAATTGGTTACACACATGCGACATGCGACTGACTACACACTAGAAGTTAGAACACAATCTGCAGTCACACTGTATGCGTCTGGTTCACCTAACCTCTGGCTCTAGTATAGCCTATAGGCCCTATCGAGGGTTTGGCGCCAAATGTGCATATCTGCAGCGGCGGTGAAAAAAGATATGGAATTTTAAAAGTATGGACTTGAATTATAAATCATTATGTCTGTGCCAGTTAAAACGGCGAATTACAAAGTTTTAATGTGTATAAGAAGAGTTGATATCCATTACATTGCATTTGAATAACATTTCCTGCGCTTCATAAACAAGCTGTAAACACGGAGAGGGTGCAACTTTTGTGCACTTCTAGCCTCCAAATAGACAAAAATTTCTGGATTTCGGCGTGACAAAAATTCCTAACCTCAGGAATTTCTGTCACTCCGAAACCCAGGAATTTCTGTCCCGCCGAAACCCAAGAATTTCTGTCACGCCGAAACCCAGAAATTTCTGTCCCGCCGAAACCCAAGAATTTCTGTCACGCCGAAACCCAGAAATTTCTGTCCCGCCGAAACACAGGAATTTCTGTCACGCCGAGATTCAAGAATTTTCGTCACGCCGAAACCCATGAATTTCTGTCACGCCGAAACCCATGAATTTCTGTCACGCCGAAACCCAAAAATTTCTGTCCCGCCGAAACCCAGGAATTTCTGTCACGTCAAAACCCAGGAATTTTTGTCACGCCGAAACCCAGGAATTTCTGTCAGCCCGAAATCCAGGAATTTCTGTCGCGCCAAAACCCAGAAATTTCTGAAAACCCAGGAATCAACATAATATCAATAAAGAAATAATTAAGAAAAGAAAATGGATATGCAATCACCATGCCGCTGCATGTATGTAAATAGAACGTCGATTACAGCAGGACTACACGTATACTGGCTCATGTCTTGTTGGTCTAACGTTGTTTATGCACCTTTAGCGCTAGAACGAATTGTATACCTGTATGTTGGTTGATGCACTTCTAGCGGTAGAACCGTTTGCATAAGTGCATTTACGTACTTTTAGTTTTAGAGAACATCGCAAACCGCTCAAAAATGACAATAAAAATCTCTTTTTCCCCTTTATCTTAATATATTGAGCTCTGAAATTTAGCAGTATAATAGAGTACATCGTTATACAACGTTGTGCTATTACAGGTCCAAACTGATAAATGTGCTTTTAGCACTTTTAGCACTAAACCATCGCTATAGGCTATCCGAAAAATAGTGACTGACACTGACTGTTGTGCGTACCATTCTGCTAAAGTTGTGACGTCATAAATAATGCAATGCCAGACTAGCTTACATGAATTAGCAATGGCTCGATTTAGCCGAGTTGAATTCTCGAAGAAGTTGAACATCAGAAAACAGCAACAACATCTAGCGAGTGAAATAGAACTAGTCGTGTGCTTCGTTGCAAGTGTTCTGATCAGCAAAGGTGTAGACTTATAATATTATTATAGCTAGGCCTACACTCGCATTTAGCGGACAAACAAAGTCTTCACTCGCACAATATGACATAGTCCTATAGAAGCTGACAAAGTTTGCGGCTATAGCCTACAAGTATAGCCTGCCTACTGCATCAAATGTTTTATTTGCGAAAGATCGATAACATTTAACTAGCTGAATTAAACCGTAATTAGGCTTAAAATGTTGATCCGAGTTTGGCCCAGTAGCCTTGATGTATATGAGCCGATTTAGCTACAGCCTACATGACATGATTGTATGTAGGCCTACATGTAAATTCATGCTCACACGACTAACATTTTATCTGAAAGCCACCGAGTTTTTCACGCACTAATTTGATTGCCGCGACCAAGTTGTAGGCTACGTTAAAAATTATACTTAGACCTAAGTTTAATAAGTTATTAGTTGTTTATTTTAAATTTGTTATAATTATTTATCATGACTTAATATAAAATGATGAATTAAGACTAAGTTAGATAGAGCAAAATACCGAAAAATATACAACGTATCGCATGAAACGTGTAATACATTTATCATAGAATCAACAATGAAAGTTCAATCCATAAATTACGGCATACAGATAGGCTATTTACAATGATAGCAATGATTCACTCCTGTAAATCTAAGATAACGACTTCACCTAATTCAATTTCATCGTCAATTTGTGATTCGTCAATTCAGTGATTCTTCAAGGCGATTTGAGAAACTGTCGAAATCAAACTCCGCTAACTCTTCCCCGAAACCTTCATAGCCGAGTCACGACTCGACGACGATTTAATCACTAGGGGAAGCGTTTTACAAAGCGACGGTTCATGAGTTCACTTCCACCCGAGCCGTTAGTGTTCTTGTGTCAATAGCGTCAGCAACACCGCAGTGCTGGCTGGTACACTGCCCCCGCCAGTAGCTAAAAGCTAAAGGAACAGCTATATCACATCTTACGAGCCTTCTTCCTAGAAGAGAATTTCCCGCAATCCGCTCGCAAGATGTAATGTATCGATATCGCGTATTCAGTGGCGCCGTCTACACCGGAAACATATTTTATTCATCATCAAGGCAGAACGGAATAATGAAATACAAACCTAAAAAGCGTACAGATAAGCCTAAAGTGCGAGATAGATTACGGTAAAATGCGACGTATGCCGTGTACAGTGTACATGGCGTTTAATGAGAAGATGTTCGGAAAGCTTTGATGTAAAGCGGACGCGTGTTCCCAGAAACGCTGTCTTCCGGCAAGACGCATGTTCTCAGCCGCCTTCCGGTAAGATGGCTCTCCGGTATTATCACTCTCTCTACCCCCTGCAGGCCAGGGAACCAAGAATTGGCTTGCAGCCCAGAGCTTCCAGGGCGAGTCGTAAAAGGCGACTAAAGAAGGGGGGCGGTTCTGTACCGGCTGTATTGCACAGAACCCGACGGTATAATGTGTGTGTATAGTCTCTGTGCTACACACTGTCTCTAAAGCCTAAACTACAAAGAAGATGGCCCTCCCAGCAAGATGGCTCTCCGGCAAGATGGCTCTCCCCGCAAAATGGCTCTCCCCGCAAGATTGCCCTCCCAGCAAGATGGCTCCGAATCCGCTCGCCAGACGCTATTTGGCACTACATTAAGATAAAAAAGTGAGTTTTTTTCACATTTTTACATCGACGACTAAATTTTTTTTAACGAATGAAAGAACTTACAGCCGTGGCCAGACCTCGTCTAGTGTCCAAAAATCCTACAATTGTAGCTGCAAAAGCAACTTTCAAGCTCGTTTGAACAAAAACTGTGCTGTGAAATGATGTGATCCCAGTTATAATTATTGCACTCTTACAGACTACAACAGATTCTGTAGAAGAAGCTTTCAAGTTCATATAAGTCTCTTACAAAAACTCAACGGATCTTCCCAGTTACAATTTGGCAATTTCCCGGAACTCAAACAGAAACCAAATTCCGAAGAAAGCACCGGACTCGGAATCTTGTCAGCTGGTCCGGCTCCCGTGGGGATTAAGGGCACGTGACACACGTCACGTGGTTCACATTGCCATGCACAGCGCCCAATTAATGGTCGTTAGCCGGTAGTTGGCAGATCTGGCTCCATCATTGAAAGGCGCTTAGTCAAAGAGAGATTTATCGTCAAATCTTACCGCCCCCCAGCCCCCCCGCCCCCCCGCCCACTTAGTTCTCGAGACCGTGCATAGCTCGAGTACAATTAGTTTATTCTGAAATTGAAGAATTTTGATACAGCTTTGAACTACAACTGCTACAAACGTATCTAAACGTAGGCCTGATCTACATTGTATGCTACAAGCTTGTGACACACGATGTAATATTGAGAGTCAAATTGCGAAATTGTAGGCTACAGCAAATGCAGCAATGGCGTCGACCACAAAATTTGTAAGCAGAATGAGTAGGCGGCGGCCTACAGGAGAGAGACCCTGGACATTTTTGAAGGAATTTTAACGGGGGAGCTTATATTTGATCGGGGCACTTCTACGCGTAATTTTTCTCAAAAAACTCTTGGTTAGCCTTATTCATAGTAGGAGTATACTTACTTCGAGTACACTTACTCGCACTTAGGACTTTACACTTACTCGCACTTAGGAAATACCTGTTTTTCTGACACAATACGAAACCCGCTGTGAGTTCTGGGAGAGGGAAAAACACCGGCACAGCCGTCTCTGTGCATGTTCTAAAACTAGAACTGCGTAGAAACGTGCAGTTCTGACAGAAAATTTCAACGACAGAAATTTTTCAAGCCATTCCTAGTAGTCATTGTTTGTTTTTGACCCCTGTAAATAGCTGCCTACTAAAGTTAGATCCAAGTACACAGAATCCACGATAGTAGTGGGCATATCCAGGCTACATGTATCTTACACAGGCAGCTGTTAATTACGCTACCAGATCTTAAAACCGCGTAGGCCTACGTCTTTTTTTATTGCCTACCCATTTCAAATTAGGCGTACAAATTTAAAATAACATTGTTTTAGGCGTTGGCCTAGTACTAAAATTAACTCTGATGATACATGCTGCGCGTCCTTCTGATGCGTCGTATGTGTTACAACAACATGCAAGCGCTAGCTTGCTGCATCGAACCTATACGAGTCATGTAGCTCGCTTCCTTTGGCGTCACGAGTTTTAGCGTCTTACGCCCGAGGAATGAAGACTTAATTTAAATGCAGGTACAAGGCTATGGCCTACCGTGTTACTGAGTCGCACTGCTTGAATCCTAAGGGCCGGTTTTTCCAACACGGATTTAATGGTGGTTCAGGATTTAACCCATCATTTTGCATAGGCTAAATCCTG
>JAQIWG010005127.1:0-14980 GCA_034695025.1 Chamaedrilus cognettii | reverse complement strand
ATCTCCCCCACCCTACACCACCACCACCACACGCCAGTCAGTCAACCATCTCCCCCACCCTACACCACCACCACCACCGCAAGCCATTCAATCAAATATTGCGCAGCAATAGTAGGAAAGGAAGAAGCATGACCAAGTAATGCAACCAGTAAATCAGTTATGATTGATGATTGCACAATATACTGAGATAACAACTGAAACAAACTTAAGAAAATACAATTTTTATCAACACACATTGTGAAAAAAGAAGACGCAATATAAAGGTATGGAAAAATTAATAACTTAACCCTCACAGAATAGATCATCCACCGTAGCCAGAACCATTAATGAGTCCAGCACACAATTCTGTGTGCCCTGCAGCTACATCTCACATCCCCAACATCTCCAGCTATCATTAATACAACAAGGAATCCAAAATGTCGGTGAAAACTCGCACTATAAAATGCATGTTCATTATTTACTTTGTAAATCCAATTTTATTGATATTTAATATCTCATGAATATGCCTTCTTCATATCATGGCAAAACTAATACGACACAGATGAGTAGGTAGGCATAGGCATTTAATCATAAAGCAACACTGATTTATCTTCTGACTGAAATTATTTTCAAGGACACCCCCCTTACATTGCTGGAGATGTATACATATCGTTGTTGATCAGCCTTTACATAATCTTTGAGAGACACGTCATCACAGCGTTGTGTCACTGTGTCAGACAAACCGACTGATAAACTATATATATACTGTACCGTATAGATGAGACGAGGTCTAATGAAAGAGCAGCAATAAAAGCCCAGAACCTTGGGATTATTATGTGCATGCCAAGCGTGAAACCTTTTACTAGCCTTCCATCATTTGTAATACTTAATTTCAATTTCATGCAAAAGAAATGGAAGTGTAAGCTTGCTACAAGAAAGAGACTAGTGAAAATGCTAAAATAAAAGCCCAAATCCTTGGGAATTATTTGCGTCCGAAGAGTGAGACTTATTTTACTGGCCTTTCAACGTTTGTCTTGCTTTATTTTCATTAAATGGAACAGAAATGGCAGTGTAGCCTACATGTCGGCTATGATGCATGCCATGGGACAGGATCTAGTGAAAAAGCTTCAATAAAAACTCAGAACCTTGGGATTTTATTTGCGTCTTAAGAGTGAACTGTTTTAATAGCCCTTTATCATTTCTCATACTGTATTTCCACAACATGCAAAAAAAATGGCAGTATATGCTATTATACAGGCTGCGATTGGCCTGACTTAAGGCTGCGATTTTCCTGATCTAGTGTAAGATCGAGAAAATATTATCTAATCAGCAACCTCTGTCGGGAATCGAACCCAGGTCGCCTGCATGGTCAGCGGCGATGCAGCCACTACACCATAAAAACTTCTCTGCATTACATTGGACAATGCGTTCAGTTCTATAGGTCTAGCTGTTACAGGCTTTAAAACTTACAGGCTGATGTCATCATAATAAAACACAGTAGATTGAGGTGTGCACGCACGGACAGACGTACACAGCACGCCGGACACAGGAAATCTATCAATACCAACGTCGTCATTGGTTAAACTCACATTGTATATACATAGTGTGAGTTCAATTATCTTGCAAACTAAACGATCATTAGGAGACGGATCAGACTTATAGCAAACTACTGCGCTAAATTGATAAATGTCGACAAGACAGCTGCAGCAGAAGCAGCGTCAAGTTGAATAAATGCAGACAATGTACTCGACTGACGAGGTCGATGAGTGAGGCAGAGACTGTGAGGTGGCCGTTGAGTGCAGAGAGGTGCAGCGCAGAGAAACCGTCGTCCTTCTTGACATCCACCATCCTCTGTCCCGCTGGCCTTCGCAGGATCTTCTCCACCGCACTGCACACCAATCTCTTATCTACCGCACTGCACAACAATCTCTTATCAACCGCACTGCACAACAATCTCTTATCTACCGCACTGCACAACAATCTCTAAACTACCACACTGCACACGAATCTCATATCTACCGCACTGCACAACAATCTCTTATCTACCGCACTGCACAACAATCTCTTCTCTACCACACTGCACAACAATCTCTTATCTACCGCACTGCACAACAATCTCTTCTCTTTCACACTGCATGGCACCTGCACTCAACATCACTGTTACGATATTATAACAAACAACTGAAAGGTCCCATTCTGTTCACTGGTCACATGCAATAATGCTCATCCAGTACAAGACACGAGATTCTTATGACCTGACTTGCCCAGAGGAGTACAATTCACGTCACATAGTGAACACAGACTAACAGCAGTGACCACAGACTAGCAGCAGTAACTACAGACTGGCAGCAGTGACCTCAGACTGGCAACTGTGACCTCAGATTGGCCACAGTGACCTCAGACTGGCAGCAGTAACCACAGACTTGCAGCAGTGACCACAGACTTGCAGCAGTGACCACAGACATGCAGCAGTGACCACAGCTAGCCCGTAGTGACTCAGACCTGTGGTTGCCCTTGAGAGCGGCGTGGTGCAGAACGTTGAAGCCTCGTCGGTTCTTGACAGCCGGGTCGACTGAAGAACAGGCAAGCAGCAGCTCAAGGATGTCCCCGCTCTCCTTGCTCACCGCGTCGTGCAGACTTGTGTCCCCGTACGAGTCCTGCACACGCACAGTATGCATCACTGCCCTCTCATGCAAACTGTGTCCCCGTACAAGTCCTAAACATGAGCAGCATGCATCACTGCCCTTCCATGTACATGTAGACTGTGTCCCCGTACGAGTCCTACACACGCGCAGTATGCATCACTGCCCCTTCCATGCAGGCTCGAGTCACCGTACGAGTCCTACACACAAGCGGTACGCATCACTGCATCCTTCATGCAGAATGTTGACTGTGTACCGTAATTGTCTGACAACATGCCATCACATGCTTCAATACCGGTATGTAATATAAATTTTGTTCCAACACACCACTGTCACCAGGTTAAAAGATCTCAATATCTATGGTATCTAAATCACGCTTCAGAGTAAACTAAGACTGACATCGCAGGCGGGATGTAACAGCATGACTGGCCTGAAGATTGACGTCATAGGTAGGGTGTCGCAGCACGACTCACATCAAGGTTGACGTTGCAAACAGGGTGCCACAGCACGACTCACCTGAAAGTTGATGTCGCAGGCGGGGTGTCGCAGCACGACTCACCTGAAGGTTGACGTCGCAGGCGGGGTGTCGCAGCAGCAGCTGGACGCAGCGCGCGTGCTGCTTGTTGACGGCCACATGCAGCGTGCTGCAGCCGCCGCTGTTGAGCAGGTTGAGTTGAGCACCACGCTGCAGCAGCAGCGACATCACCTCCGGCTGGTTGCTGCACACAACCATGTAACTTCCATACAGTCATATTCACTTTGGTCCCACTCATTTTTCAAGATTTAGAGTCAAGGTCAGGATTGGCTTCCAGTTATTATTAGGGTTAGGGCTAGGGGTGGGGCAGCGTTAAGTTTACGGTTTGATGCTTTTTGTTTGATCCAAAACTCTAAAAATCAGCGCGATCTAGATGAAAGGGACCAAAGAGAATGGGAACCACAAACAACAACCCTTAAGCTGTCAGCATCACAGTGAATCCATCTAAGTGTCAATCTAGCTTAAATTGAAGTCCAAAGTACCTTCCACGATATATCTGGCATCAAGAAATTTGAACATAAAAGAAATTTGAAAGAAGCAGACTAACCCAAAGGCTGAGTAGTGCAGGGGTGAGTCACCCTCCTCATCGCGCGAGTCGAGACTGGCGCCCTGGTCCAGCAGGTACTTGACAACCTCTGCGTGACCCTGGTGCGCAGCGACCTGCAGCGACGTCTTGCCCGAACTCTTGACATCAACCTGCACACCACCACACTGGTCACCACTCGCCCTCCACGTGGCCGGGCACCAGTCCACCACCCACCGTTCACCACCCGCCCTCCGTGTGGCCAGGCACCAGTCCACCACACACCGATCCTCACCCCACAACAGTGTGGCCCAGGCACCAGTCCACCACCACACACTGATCCCCTCCCTGCCTCAGTGTGGCCTGGGCACCGGTCCACCACCACACACCGGTCCCTTCCTTGCCTCAGTGTGGCCCGGGCACTAGTCCACCACACACCGGTCTCCACCCGGCTTCAGCGTGGCTCAGGCACCAGTCCACCACCTCACACTGGTCCTCACCCCGCAACAGTGTTGCCCTGGCACCAGTCCACTACACACTGGTCCCCACCCTGCCTCAGTGTGGCCGGGCACCAGTCCACCGTACACCGGCCCTCACCTCACAACAGTGTCGCCCGGGTAGCCCGTACTTCTTCACATCCACTACCACTAAATAACATGATTAATCTCTTCAAGAAATTTACACAACATACACAGTACGGTCCATAGTTGCTCCATCTAGAGGCTGAGTGATCATATCTTTTCCCTTTTTTTAGTCATCTTTTTTGCTTCACAAATAGTATGGTAGAGCAGTAGCAGACAAAAAACACAGGAGAATGACATTATACATAAAGGAATATGCATAATGAATATGCATAATGAATATACATAAGAACAGCGAGTGAGGCGGGCAATTTGCGAGTGGCGCTTGACATCCGGGGGGGGCGCGTGCCTGACGCCATATGGAGATGCCCCCGGGGTCGACTAAGAACAATGTGGGCAGAGCAACTAAGGAGAGACCTGCGGGGCAAGAGCCTGGTGGAGGGATGGAGTATAGCCATGGACAGGGATGCTTGGCGGAAGTTTGCAACAAGCAGCTGCTGCTCAAGCAAATGAGTAGGAGGAATAGGAATAGCCGGAGGGAACCGAGTTCCGAGTAGCAGCCATAGACATTAGACAGGCGTCCACGGCTGCAGCTAGATTGCGGTCCTTATTGTGGCATAATTGAGCAGTGAAGCTGTAAGTGACACCTTGTCGGGGTGCTTGCCGACGATATCCCTCACTGCGTCCAGGTGTCCTTGGGCTGCCTCCTTCACCAGCCGGTCAGGATCATCGCTGGGGGGACAGGGGGTCGCGGGGGTCACCGGGGGCACAGCATCGCTTGACAGCAGCACGTCCAGCGCACTCTGCATCGCTGCGTCTGTATGCAGCACGCATGCACAATGGTGCATATGATACACATAGCAGTGCATGCAATATGCATCCTGCATGGTGGTGCGACATGCAAAGCGGTGCATGTCACATGCAAAGCGATGCACGCGACATGCATAGCGGTGTATGCACACAGCAATGCATGCGACATGCCTAGCAATACATGCAGCGCCCAGCGAGAGCATCTGGTTTTTTTATTAATTTTTCCTAATCTTGTATGAGGCCCCCTGTGGAAGGCCCCCCATGTGAGACTCATGAGGGGTGGTTTTCTGCTTTCTTGTTGTTTAACGACACAGCAACACACGAGGGTCCTTGGAGTGCCAAACAATGATACGTTGTTGTATTATATCGCTGAAGTCAGCTGTACGCCGCTCAGGGATCAACTCAGTCAGTTACCGAAGTTAACCTTGCATAGCAAGACTGATTCAACTACTCATTTATCGACCCCAGAGGGATGAAGGCAACACCTGAATAAAAGTGAGTTGGGAGAGATTTGACCTGAATTTGGAAATTTGTAACCCCCTTGCGCAAATTTCCTGTCAATATCTCCACAGTGCACAACTGCGAGAATGCGTCAAGACAAATAAACACACAAACACACACGGAAAAACTTGTGCTTATGGATACAGATTTATATATACAAATTTTTAGCTAGTAATCTCATCCATAAAAACTATGTGTGCTTTACAAAACACACAAATGACAGGCAGGTTGAGCGCACAACTGATAAAGTTTACTCGTTTGTTCTCCGCGCTCGTCGGCAGCACTGCCAAGTGTGTTGTTGATCTCGCAGTGGGAGCGGGGCAGAGCCTGGCAGCACTTTGGGTTGAACGTCCACACCTGCTCCCCAACCTTGACGCGCACGTCGTCGTCCGCGTACACTTTCAGCACCGTCCCACACCGACCCAGCACCTGCACCGCAGCATCACAGTCTATACACCTGGATGACAGTCTATACCACAGTCTACAGCAGTGTAGACACAGCAGCACCCCATTCCATTCTGAGTATTGCATATACGGTAATCACGAGTCCACTGAGTGCTGTAAGTGGTTCACTCAGTCTAGTCAGCATTCACTCAGTCTAGTCAGTGATTCACTCAGTCTAGTCAGTGGTTCACTCACAGCAGCCATGGCATCGGTCCATTCTCCATGTCCGGCCTGCAGACCCCTCACTGCCTCAGGGTCATCAAGGATTCTCACGGCATCTCCCTCAGCCAGGGTGAGCATCTACACACCACCACACTTCATGACACACCACCACATTGTATAACACACTGTCATACTGCATGACACACCAGCACTCTGGATAACACAGTCACACTGCATGACACACTGCATGACACACTCCCACACATGATGACACACTGCCACATTATATATCACACCACCACACTGTATGACACACTCCTACACTTCATGACACACTGCCACACTGGATTGCACACTACCACAGTGCATGCAAACTATTACATTGCATGAAAAACTAGCACACTACATGATATACTACTATACTGAATGACACACTACCACACTGCATCTCACTCTATGTTACTGCACCGCACTAAATAGCACCACATCCAAAAACGTGACACCACATAGCGTACTACTACCTTATCAGCTGCACCAGCCACCTTATCATCCGCACTACCTTGCACTGCATACCACCACACCAGAACACACAGACTCACCACATTCTCTACATACACTCCACCACATTGGGTCTACCCCTCAGCATCCCCCTTCCAAACTATCTCTGAGCAAGCATCACCAGCTTCACGCCACACAAGACATCACTCGACACAACACTCAGACTTTCTTCCACCTCCGTACCTGCTCCTATTTCATTGTTCTTCTCCTACTTGCCTCCCTCTCAGACTCCCTCATCACACCTTCAATGTTCTTCTCCCCGCATGTTTCTCTCAGAGTGTCAGAGCATGGGACCGACCTTGGTGAGAGCTCCCGGATGAAACGTCCATCGGTTGCTGCAGCTCTCGTACTGAACTCGGATGTCTCCTCGCTCTGTGATGCGGTGGACCATGCCCACCAACCCAATGAACTGAAACCATCGACAAAAGGACAACTATTTGGTACCTGACAGCAGAACTCCATACTTAT
The DNA here is from genome assembly GCA_034695025.1 of Chamaedrilus cognettii. Taxonomy (NCBI): domain Eukaryota; kingdom Metazoa; phylum Annelida; class Clitellata; order Enchytraeida; family Enchytraeidae; genus Chamaedrilus; species Chamaedrilus cognettii. Next base: position 7,777 of record JAQIWG010005127.1, on the reverse strand, counting down.
AAACAGTCTACGTAAAACCACGCAGCAGAAATCACTAAAATAAAGCATGCTGCAAATTGCCTCAGATTGCCCCATATCCACTAATTCTGTGGCCAGTCAAGTTTTTAGATATGAAGAGTGAAGACACAAAGTAATTAGAATACAAAACTATTTATAACATCCAATTTTTACTTAGGCCTAGTATCGAAACAAACATAAAACGTCTTTAAATGGTATCTTATACACATTAGAAGATTTTCATACCTCGGCCATCTTGGGATTCCATCCTCCATGACCTTCCTGCATGACCTTCAGCAGATCAAGGTCAAGGTCAACGAGAACCTTGTCACCGACCCTGAAGTTGCTTGACAGAGACATGGACGCAGTGGATAGAGGCACTTCCACTGCTTCGCCTGTCAGAGACACAGCACCGATAGCATCTGTGCGGCAGGAGTGCGCAGGATCTGGGTACAAGCTGCATGTGCGCATAGAATAGATGCCTTTGGGAGTTTAACGACCGTGTGTTGTAATGAAGACTATTACAGTCCGGTTCTGTGCGGAGGGCCATGCACAGAACAGATCCCCTTCATTAGTCGCCTCTTACGACTCTCGCTGGGATCCCTGGGCTGCAAGCCCATTTTTTGTTTCCCGGCTTACAGAGGAGTGTGCAGAATCTTCTTTAAAATTGCATACGTGAGCCTATAGGAATACAGCACGGCTAACATATACATATTTGCATTTAAAATTTGTATTCAAAGCATGTAGAATTTTTACAAATTTTCCTGAACATCAACATGCTGTATCAAAATTTCATAAATACAAAACTCTAATTCACATACATCACTTCCAAATTCCCTACCATGCACAGGTCACTGCCCGCCACCCCTCCCAGCAGCATGGACTCACCGAGCCTGGCAAGGTGGTCTCTGTAGTAGAAGCCTCCAGAGGATGGGTTGACGTACTTGAGGTCCACCTTGCCCTTATGTCCGAGGCGATAGACATTAGTCAGCGCGCCCTTGTCCCACACCACGTTAGCAACGCTGCGACTAGACTCGGCGTCCCACCCTCGCAGGTCGGTCACAACACCCTGCTTGCCTGGGCCACCTGTCAACAGGTCTGTCACTAGACCCTGCTTGCCCGGGCCATCTGTCAACAAGTCTGTCATTAGACCCTGCATGCCCAGGCCACCTGTCAACAGGTGTCTGTCACTAGACCCTGCACGTCAGTGGGTCTCTCACCAGACCCTGCTTGCTAGGGCCACCTGTCAACAAGTCTGTCACTAGACCCTGCTTGCCTGGATCAACTGCCAACAGTTCCATCACTAGACCCTGCATGCTAGGACTGCCTGTCAACAGGTCTATCACTAAACCCTGCCTGCCCGAGCCACCCGGCAATAGGTTTGTCACTAGAGTCTGCTTACCAGGATCACCTGTATATGTATTATCCATAAATTACATGAATTTACAACGACCAGTATTTGTATCAAGGGAACATACATGAAGCAGATGCATGCAGCTAGAAAGCAAAAGTTTGTTTTCAAATTGATCACAGACATAAACATTTGAAATTTATACAAACGATCTTAAAGCTCAACAAAAACAGATTTAACAAAGAGTGGATTACAAAGAGAGGAATTTGCACGCTATGATTTTTTATGATGCTGGTGGAGTTTCAACATTGGGCCCGGGGCCCCTAATGAATCCTGGAGCCCCCCTTTGGGGGCTCCCCATGGGGGCCAAAGGCCCCCCAAAGGTCCCAAGAATATCAAATTGAGAAAAATTTACCCAAATGCTTTCACGTTGCTGGTGAGGCCTCCTAAGAGGTTCCCAAGGGACCCCAAAGGGGCCCAGAAGGGGACAGGCACCAAATGTTTAGACACCACTGCTTTTAACAATGCTGGTGGAGGTTCAAAATTGTTCCTGAGGCCCCTAATAGATTCTGGGGCTCCCTCTGGGTCCTCAATGCCCCATGATGCCCCTGACAGCCCCGAGCATCGCCGGATACCCTTATAGCGATCAACAAATGGCATAATAAGGCACAGTCATGCAAGAGAACGAACCATCTTGGTTGCCCCAGTCCCAGTCCGGACCTCTAGTGACACGAGCGCACGAAAAGATTCCCATAGCTTCAATCCTCACTGAACTCACTCGCTTGGCCACCGTTACCCTGTCAGCAGTACACAAAGAGAAGTAGAGCATTCAGGATGTCCGCACTCATTTGGCGTTTCAAGTTAAAACAATATAAACAATGTTTCATAGCATATCACACATTGATGAGTGAGTACAAAACACAGTCCCGAGTTTAATTGAAAAAACTTTCTCAAGGATTAGAAACTTTTTCTATGGGAGTTAAAAATAAAATAAAATTGGATAATAATAATACGCAATTAATCACTAGTTTCATCATACATGTAATCAAAATACATTGATCAATCATTCACATGTGATAATGAATGATGAATGATCGATCCCTTGCTAAATATATCTTACATTCGACAGCACAAATGAAAAAATATCTCCGCTTGATAAAAAACTTAGTTAACCTTATATAGTTCTAGGAACCTTAGTACAAGTACGGCGATAAGTACCAACTTACTTTTATAAAACTAATACTGCTCTTTTGAAAAACACACAGCATTGAAGTTCATTGTAATTCGACTAAATACTCAGATCTGTCGTCAACATGAGATGGTGAGTCAGACCCCAGAGCAGAGCCTGGCGCGTCTATCCTTGTGAACGGGTGGCTGGTGTCATGGCCGTCGCTCATGTAGCACGCGTGACAGAGGTCAAGGTCGGGACAGCGGCTGCACTGCCAGCGTGTGCCCTGGATGCCCTGGGTGCCCTGCTGTGTGCCCTGTTGTGTGCCCTGTTGTGTGCCCTGGATGCCCTGATGCTGCGGCGTCGAGCACTGCCCCCGACACACCACACCCGCATGCCTCACACCTGCGCAGTGCGCACACAGCGCCCACATAGGATCTGTTTAGCACATGAATGTCGTCCACTTAGTGCCAATAGTTCAATCAAGAGTTATTTGAGTGATATCAGATCTATTTTACAATCGCCAAAAATAGAAAACTTAAAATTGGTCCAAGATCTAATTTACTTGATCTCTCAAAATTAGCAGAATTTATATGATATTTTTCACGAGATTTGCCTTGACATGGCGATGTTACTAGTAAAAGAAACTGATCCTGCGCGGAAAGACAATAAACAAACGATGTTGAAAGATAATAAATGAAATAAATTAATAAATAAAATAAATAAAATAAATAAAATATATATATTAATCAGGGTTAAAGCGTGCTAAACGCACGCTTAAAGTGTTTTTTTAAAACGTTATTTTTAAACGCCAAATTTGAAAGGGGTAGGCGTAGTGCTACGCCAAAAAATGAGTGAACGAGGAGTAGGGCTAAGTGTTTTTGATATGCAGTGGCGCAGCTGTTTCCTGCAAGAGAGAAAAAGGATAAGTATTTTTTTGACACTGTTTAGTAAAGTTAGGTGTGTGGAAAGGTTGTATTGGTAGAAGCCATAGCCTAGGCCACAAAATAATCGACAATGACTGATAAAAATGACTTGAAAAATTTCTCTCAGCACCCCCCCTACCCACCGGCGGCAGCAGAGTCGTAAACGCGCAGATCGTACTGGCCCTGGTAGCCCACGCGGTAGTTGGTTCTAAAGCCCGAGTCCCACTGAACGACGACCGTCCGGTCAGGCGTGTTGCTGTTGCCGGTCCGACCAATCTCCACGACCGTGCCCACGTTACCCTCACCATTGTCCTGGTTCTGCCACTTCCAGTCCGGGCCCCGCACCACACGCAGTCCCACCTGCATCCTCACGACTACACGTCTGCGATGTACCGGTACAGCACTGGTTGAGCGTAGTCAGTCGATTACAGTCTGATTTGTATCTATCTACAAACAGTTTACGCTCATGGGGAAGGTTCAATTCGTTTAATGCCAATTCGTCTCAAACCGTCTGGAACTGAATCGTCTAATACATAAAATTCAAGGAATCTGTTTAACATAGCAATATAATCTTAGACAAATGAGAGCTCCTAAACACCTGTTGGATGCTACGGCTCTTCACATTAGCCGACACGATCCCAACAGCTGCTCGACAATTCGATTTAGGACAAATGGAGCCGCCACGAGCCCATACGATAATCGGCAAATCGGTCGTTTTCATTTTTGGCAAATCGGATTTTGGCAAATCGGATTGCTCCCAAAAAGCTGCCAGTGTAATTTTAGTAGCCTAATAATAGGCATAGAAGTTAAGGAAAAAATTGGGTCATTAGCGAGCAGTTCAATTTGTCGACAACTGATTTGCTGAAAATGAAATCGATCGATTTGGCAAAATGAAAAAACGACATTAGACCGTTTTGCCAAGATGTACATGAAACGCAATACGCATGTACATGATACGCGACCATTAAATTAGGGTTAGGGCGCCGTTAGGGTTAGCAATTGAGGGTTAGGGCCCCGGGTAAGGAATAGGTTAGGGTTAGATCAGATTTAGGACTAGGTTTAGGATTAAGATCTGATATAAACTTTTCAGCAATTCGGACTCTGGCTGAAATGTGTTTTCGGCAATTCGGTCTCATTTAGGCGAAATGCCGTTTCGGCAATTCGGTTTTCGGCAAATCGGACCGTATCCCAGATTTTCCGAAGGCCTTCGACACCGTCCCGCACCTGCAGACTGCTACTGGCACTGGCAAACGTTGGATCCGGACTGGATGTCTTAAAGTGATTTTGAAGCTATCTCACAGAACGATACCAGAGTTACACAGCGATCCGAAGTAACCCCCTGGAAGAGAGTAACTAGAGGAGTACCACAGGGAAACTGTCTGTCACCACTGCTGTTCAACATCCATATAAGAGACATCCCGGCGGTGTACCGCGAACACGTTGCAGTATGCAGACGACATTAAACACTCTGATTGCAGATTACTTATTGAACGCGGTCATAGACAGGCTTGCCGAAGCCTAACAAAGTCAACAAAATCAAAGAGTTCTACAATTCACACGAACTAATAATCAATACAACCAAGACGCAATTCATTGCGTTCAAGAATGCAGCAAAGCGACTGCCGCCTGAGATCACACTCAACCTTGATGGACTTCTCATTGAGCCCTCACTGACAGTTAAGCTACTCAGTGTGACTCTTGATAGACATCTGACCCTTGGCACCACATAGAGGACATCTCAAAGAAGTGCCATGGTCTTCTTGGGGTACTCTCCAGTGCGGCACTCTATCTTTGGACTGAACTCTTGAGCATTGCCTACAAATCACTGGTGCGATCGCACTTGAAGTATTGGAGTTCGCTGCTGGCTCCTGCTACTGCATGCCATCTCAACAAACTGGATGTTATAAAAAAATAGTGTCACAAATCATCTGCCACGCGACCAGCAGAGCACATGCAGCACCACTGCTCAAACAGCTTTGACTTAACCTCTCGAAAGAAGGAGAAGATCGTGTGGTAAGATTGCCAAATCGATTCTATCGGGCAAATGTCATCCGGCCTTGGACACGATGTTTGTTTTGAATGGTGATGGTAGGGTCTCGAATGATGCTGCAGCTAGAATCAAGATGGGAGACAAACGATTCTGCTTCGATGGAAGGGAAGCCTTCAATAGAAAACTCCTGTAATCGCGAAGTTCTGCGGACGAGGGCTTGCAAAAGGGCCGTAACTTGCAGCCTTGCATCAGTACATGTCAGCCACTTGAAGAAAGAGCGCACTGAATAGTACACCTACTAAGAACCGACAGCATTAGTCGACAGAGGTGCTCAAGCCTTATCGTCCTTAAACAAGAACAAAAGAAAGAAAGAAAAGAGTTTAACTTTCGGCAATCAGGACTCAAGCTGAAAAAGTGTTTTCGGCAATTCGGCCTTATTCTGCCGAAATGCCTCTTTCAATCTTCAAAAAATCAATTTGCCAAAACCGAATTCGGTTTTCGGCAAATCGGACCGCACCCTTTTTTTGGAGCATGGCAAAATATAGAACCAAATTAATACTGGTATTCACCATTGCGAGATAACCTCGAGTTGACTCAATCGGCGGATTGAGTGAGGTCACGCTAGGCATAGGAGATTGACAACGGTGACGCTCAACTCGCGGATTGACAAACTCGAGGTTAACTCGCAATGGTGAGTACCAATATAAGCTTTACAAATCATAAGCTGATACTTTGCTACAAACAAATCTGAACTTACAGATTTATGCTCCTTTAAAATGCTATTAATTAAATTAGTAATATGAACAGTTATTAAGTGTTCATATTATTAATTATTATTTACATTATTTTAAAATCCAATAAAATAAACACCATCTTATGCAGTGTTGACACTCTTTTGAAAAAGCAATCTCAAAAGTAGCACACAAAGCACATTTTTTCTAAATAGCACATAAAGAACATTTTTACGAAAAATACGTGCTTTCTCGATCCAAAACGCTAATAACAAACTTCTCCCTCCGAAAACAGGCACGAGCGGGGGGGGGGAGAGGCTATGCTACATAGATATTTTCTCCATTAATCCATCCCTGAAAGCAGCACCTCTGCAAAACACAATAATTGTCCTTACACCTTTTTAAAATTTGTCTGAGGTATGCTAGCTAGTCTTATTAATAGTCCTACTTGATATTAAGGCCTGCAAGCCTGTGGTAGGCATTTACACCGGGAACCAAAAAAGAGGGAGATAAATGCCTCACGACTAATAGAAGTCTACATTCAGGTGAAATACGTATGTAAAACATGAAATATTAGCTGCATGACATTTTTACCGTTTAGCCTCTCAGAACTTTGGCTGCACCTAATTTTCGTGTTTTTGAGGAATTCCTATTATAAGAACTTATAAAGTTTTATATTTGCTGCATGTAATTTTCGAGTTTGCCGGATTCGCGAAATTGTCAAAAATTACATGCACGCAAAAATTTCACGTTTGACATTTACAGTAGAGATGAAAGCCCATCTGCTGTAATCGTCTTTTATGCCGCATCGGTAAATACACTAGTTTGCTTTGTTAAGGCAGAGCGACCCACATTAGTCGCAATGCAATGGAAGTGTTGGAGCGAGTTATGGAAAGAAGAATTAGGAGAAAGGTGAATACTGATGATGTGAATACTGATGCCAATTCCGCTTCAGATCAGGGATCTCCAAAACAGTGCACAACAGATGCAATTTTCATAGTGAGGCAGTTGCAAGAGAAATACTTAGCAAAGAAAAACGAATTGTCGATGGGATTTGTGGATCTAGAAAAGTCTTTTGACAGAATCCCACTTAAAGTGATATGGTGGGCATTAAGGAAACTCGGTGTGAAAGAGTATGTTATATTAGTCAAAAAAGATATGTATGCAGGAGCACAGACGTCAGTTAAAGTCGAAGAGGGTAGGAGCAAACTTTTGGAGGTGAAGTTAATTGGAGTACACCAGGGTTCCGTGCTTAGCCCACTCCTATTTATAATTGTTCTGGAAGCAATATCAAAGAAATTCCGGAAAGGCCCACCATAATTATGAGCTACTATATGCCGATGATTTAGCGACAGCTGAGGAGTCGGCAGAGCTGCTGATGGAGAGAGTAAAGATATGGAAAGAAAGTTTGGAAGCGAAGGGACTTCGGGTAATCTTTAAGAAAACTAAGGTGATGAGGTGTAAAGAAAATTCTGGACAAATCATGAGCTCAGGAAAATGTCCACGTGCAGTATGCAGAGACGGGGTGGATTTAAGTTCAATCAAATGTTGCAAGTGCAGGAAGTGGATTCACAAAAAGTGTAGTGAAATCAAAGGTAGATTGAAGGAAGATCC
>JAQIWG010005126.1:0-14981 GCA_034695025.1 Chamaedrilus cognettii | reverse complement strand
CATGACGTCAGGTCTGCGCGCCAAGACAAGCGACCGCAAGCAGTCGGCGGCTCGACGAGTTCTATAGTAATCTATACTATAGACTTTAGTCCTTAACGACAAAACTTCCTTCATTTTGACCGAAAGGTGTGCACGCCATGACAAACGATCGCAAAGAGTCGACTTCTCGAGGAGTTCTCTACGGCCTTTTAGTACTGTCCTTAACGACAAGACTTCCTTCGTTTTGACCGCTTCCATCGTTTTGACTGCTAGGTGTGCAGTCAGCATAAATTAACTAGTTCTATGATGTAATCATATCTGATTTCAGGAGCAGAGCGCTCCCTCCCACCCCGCCACTCTCTACAGCAACCTGCTCGGAGGGTTTGGCGTTGGGTTCTTCACTCCTCCCAACATCATCCACTTCAGCACCATCTTCAGCCAGTTCGGACCTAAGTTGGCGTTAGTCGCAATAGTCTGGGCGACAGTCCTCGCCGTCGTCATTGTGTATATTCCACTGGCCGTCTGGTGTCGACGTTTGGACCAAAAGGACTTCGTGAAGGTATGTTACGATTTCAAACAAATTGCCCTAATTTCATGCAGAATGAAGTAAAACCAGAACTTTTCTGCATGCTATTTTTGTGCTTTTGTCTCTCAAAAATTTACATGTAGCTGCACTTAATTTTTTTGTTTTTTTGAGGACTGTTCATTATTATATAGTTTCTGCAGCTTTATGTTTGTGCATGTATTGCAATTCTCACCAGTTTTATCAATCAGCGAACTCACCAAAATTATATGCAGGTGAATATTTCACGTTTTTACCGTGTTTTCTCAGGTTAATTTGTTGCATTTACGATGGCTTTCTGTGATTGTATAGCAGTTCTATCTCTTAGCATTCTCTGTTGCTGCTATCAGCGGGCAGTGCTAGCGCTATCGTTGCTGGCAGGTCCCCGATGACGTCTTTCGACGCCGAAACGGACTATAACCCAATGTTTTTATTTTATTTTTTCTTCTTTTTTTTTACCTGGTACTCCATTCCCAGGCGATAAAAACAGGCCTATGAAAAGAATACTAACCTGTGGGTGTAATAATATGTGGGGGTGTAGAGGGGGTGTAGCTGGGGTGGAGAACAATCTTTGCCAGGGGCGCAACCACACTCTAAAAGTTGGAAAGTCGGGGTCAGATTGGGGTCACATTTCATGTAGAAAAACGCTTAAAAATGGAGAGGTCATCCCAAAATAATAGCCTATGATAAAAACAATTCCGTCTGGAAACGTAGGATTCTGGATCAGGAGTGTTAACAACAATGCTGCGGAACGAGACAGCATTGAAACCGTTGAAGTGTCCCAGAGAGTCGCTGATAAAGAAAGGAGCGCTCGTGAGGGTCGCCTGTAACAAGGGAGATCCTGCGATCTAGTTCGTTGAGCAAAAACACACCGGAGGAATTGATGGCTCCCAGGGTCTCGAAAGCAACAGGTGCGAAAGCATATGAGCCCATGAGAGGTGCGTACTTCAGCACCTTTGCAGAGGCGGTGCTCGCTGCGGCTCCGCACTGTGTAGTGGAAGTCACCGCTAGGTGCAACTTGGCAAGTGCGTCCACCACCGTGACGTCCCACGTCACGCATTTCCCTCCCTGTCACGGGATAAGAATTAGGCCATTATTATCACTATTATTATTATATGCATATTATTAATGCGGCTTTCAATGTGGAGTTGTAATTTTTAAACACTCAACCACACGTGGTCTTTACGCGTACATGTTGCAGACAATGTGGGTAGAGTAGAAGGTGACGCAACAGACTTGTCCATTGTAAGCAAAACAGGTGCCATTTTGATTGCGAGAAGTGGCTCTTAAGGTAACTTCCCAGTGCAGACTGAGGTTAAAGGAGCAGCCCAGAGCTCCCCGGGCGAGTCATAAAAATTCTCGACTTTCAAATGTCTTCAGCATCAACTGTTGTCATGACAACTAACGGTCTCCGACGCGTGCGATGTCATCTAGCGAATTAAATATTGGCTAAACGTTCACTACAGCTAACTGTCTGAACTCCGCTGTGATCTAGCGGGTTCAAAATGGTCGCATAGATAACCGAAAGTGGGCGTGGCCTTCGTATCTCCTTATGTCAACAATCTCTGGTAGCAGCTATTGTAAAATGCGCCATGCATTGTAGCCATAGATATCAAATACTTAGATCGCGCACAATACTAGCTGATTCAGCGGCAGAAAGAAGGATCTTTTTAGCAAAAACGGAAGTTGATAGAATTTTTGGTAATAATTGTTAATTATTGTGATTGGCTATGAAAGGGTCATGACCCTGCCAATCACTTGTTGACGGTTGGTAATTGGTTTGCCCCGCGGGGACGAGCCCCGCCCCCGTTATCTCCATATGTGCCTCAAGATACAGAATATAGTGACTCCCCTTGATTGTAGCCTGCATGCCATTGCGTATGTAGGCGACACTGCATGCATGTGGCATACGTTAGTCTGCGCTGAGAATGACTGCTCAGCGCCTGTACGTCATTATTTTAAACTTCTCACATTTAAATCTTCTGCTTTGTTGTTTTTCTAAAGTCAAAAATAAAACACATTTGAATCTCAGTGGGCGGTGCTAACCCTCCTGCTGCTATCAGTGGGCGGTGCTGCCGCTGGTGGACAACTACGCTGAGGACGAGTACGAGTACGAGCTGCACGTGCACACGGGTCTCGCTCTCGGCGCGGGCACGACGTCACGCGTCTACTTCCGCCTGCACGGCACCGAGGCGGAGACGGGAGTGCGCAAACTCGACGATGGACTGCGCCAGGTGCGCGAGGGTTTACAGTAATAACTAGATTGACACAGGATAACCCTGTTGATCGATAATCTCGTGGACTCGCCGGGTGATGCAAAAGGAATTTGATACTCTGATATGCAAGCAGTCGAATAAGAAGCTTTAACGGTGAGTTACTAGTTAGAATCATTTAATGGTGCAGTGTCAGTCGTTGTTGCTGTTGTTGTTGTTGTTGTTGTTGTTGTTGTTGTTGTTGTTGTTGTTGTTGTTGTTGTTGTAACCCCTGGCGGGGAAAAGGTGATGCCCCATTGCACCAGCTAATGATAGTTGATGGTGGTTTGGTAGGCATCGTAGGAACACTTGTGGCTGACGAATTTAAACTACCTTGCCAAAGGGTGCACGAAGTGACTCACAATCTTTGCCGCAGCCGGAATTCGAAACGACAACTGCCGCGCTTGTAATTCGCGACTAAGATCACTCGACCACAACGCTTCGTCCTGCCCAATGGTCGCAGCAGGGGCAGGATTGCCGGGCACAGTTTAGTGTCGTGTCATTGCAGCTTCAGTCTGTGCTTGGTTTCAGATTGAGCTTCCCACTTTCAAAAAGTGTACATACCGTTATTTTACACCCCCCTGATGCATACTGTTTAAACTCCCCCCTCCCGCCCTTCAACAGATGATTCCAAATCTAAATTTTTATTTAATCTTTGATACATCATCATTTTCTTTAATAATCTTTTATCTAGTCTTCAAGCACGATTTGTAATAGTTTTTTTGGCCGTTCTGTTGTCTACAGAACTTTGAGCGCGGTCGCGTGAGTTCGTTTCTGCTTCGCAGTCCGGAGCACCTCGGCACGCCAATCAACCTCCAGATCTGGCACGACAACTCTTGCCGCGGCAGTGGCACCAGCTGGTTCCTCAGCAGGGTCGTCCTCGTCGACAGAACGAAGAAATGCTGGTAAAAGTGGCAAATACTTGTAGGACGTGATATTGATTTTTTAATCACCAGACATTTGGGAAATATGATTCAGATGCCCTTGATATCCTATGAACCATATCGATTTATGTTATCAAAGGCCTTTCTGAAATCAGGATAGAAATAGCCTAAAGTTTAAGTACTATTAACATAATTCAAAATACAGTCTAATTACAATGTAATTGTTAAATACACTACTGCGTCGCCAAAAGACAATCCCTGCCATCTAAAATACAACCCAGTTAATCTAAGATACAGTCAAAATCTCAAATACAGTCAGAAGAGCTAAGCCATGGGCTAGTCAGTCTGTCTCTTGGAGTCAGAGTCTGTCTATAAGCAGAAACGCTGGTAGGGTGGCAAATACTGTACTACGACACTACGATTGCATCTTTAATCACCTGATATTTGACGCATACAATACATGTCACCCTGATATCATAAGCCATTTCGATTCATTTATTCAAAGGCCTTTCTGAGATCAAGGTAAACATTAACGCCTATTTTACCTTCCATTTCGAGACTTTAACAGTGGCAAATACTTCTAGACTTACGACCACGGGTGCAGCCGCTTAGGTGGAAGGTGGGGACGCGTCAACACCGCGGGCGAGGGCGTCCCTACCATGAATTTGGCTGGTACGCTCCACCAAGAATTGTTGTTTGTCTGTTGCAGGACGTTAACAAGGATCAGTGCGTCCACACCATGAATTAGTTTGGTTCCCACAATAATTGTTATTAAACCATTTGTATTCCTTAACCATTGAAATTTCATGATGCACGAGTAACATGTATACTACAGAATTTATTATATTTCTTTAAATTGTGTTAGATTCATACGCTGGTGGAGGGGAATGAATGACACGATTGCCTTAATTTAATGTATTTTACCCTCCTTTCAATAACTTTAGCATTGAAGATACAAATCTTTGCATGCTGGTGGAGAGTGATCCACCTCTCTAATCTACAACATAAAAACTGTCCCTGTGCCCTAGGTACTTGTTCCGGTGCGACACCGGGTCGTCCGCCGACAAGTTGTGACAATCAAACGAATTGCTATCCAATCCCGAGATGATAGTGACAAAATACTCACAATAATGCTTCTGCATCATGCACCGCAGGTACTTGTTTCCGTGCGACACCTGGCTGTTCGCCGACAAGTCGGGCGAATGTCTGCGTCGATCGTTGAACGTGTCCTTCCTCACGCAGTGCCAACTGCTGCACGTGCTGCGCTACAACAGGACCATTGCCGTCCTCGGCAGCACCCTGCTCCAGTCGGGCCCCACGCTGTTCAGCCTCAGCGTCATCTCCGCCATCGTTATGGCCGCCTACAGCTTTAGCGCCACTCTGCTCTTCAACCAGCTACCGGACTTCTCGAATCTCGGCCAAGTCGTGGAGAAGCTCTTTCAGGCAGGGCTAATTTGAGTAGCGTAATACGCCTAGTATTTTGAAAATACGTATGACTAATTTGAAACTGGCAGGTGTAGCATAACGCGGTTAAGTCAATGAAGAGGCGTTAACCACACGGTTTTTAAGATCTGGTCGCGTAACGGCAGCCTGTGTAAGATAGCCTAGTTCAATTTCAATCGAATAGTCTCATGGATACATATACTATATTATGTACTTAGGTCTAATTTAGTCGTTGGTTATCTCCATGAGTCTAAAACGGACAATGACTGTTACGAATGGCTTTCTGAAATTGATCCCGCACCCCACCCTCCCGCTGACGAGTTCTCATCGGAGAAAACACAGCGCCCAAATAAAGTAAATAAATAAGGTGTATATCCGGTCGCGTAGGCTACTCTTTTTTCAGAGCCTCAGGCTTAGGACGACATGAATTGAACACGAACAAACCACATACGTCCACACCAGCCAGTAGAACCGGCACTACTAGAACTCCAGCATCGCTGTAACCAAGTGCATAATCACGGTCATCCGGTTTCCATCTACGTCTTTTCCTATCTATGAGGTAGACCTACATGTCGATGGGAAAAGACAGTGGGAGAAACGACGTAGTGACGCTTGACATCTGCAGAGAGGGATATGAAGGCTAACGGATTAAGACATGAGGATGCGACAGATAAGATAAAGTGGAGAGCGGGTGTCCATGGCTGCAAATGGCCTACCACTGGGTAAGCGAGGAATGCGGCCACAAAACGCGCGTGTGCGTCTGTGTGTTTCAGGCGTTCGTGGGCAAGTTCGACATGAACGAGTTGATGAGTTTCTACGGTACGGGCGCTGCGCTGTTCCTCCTCTCCTATCTCCTCCTGATGGTCCTCATCATCTCAAACTTCTTCATCGCGATATTCAACGAGTTTCTTAATGCAGTGCGCCGTGATGAGAAGATGGGAAAGAAGGATCACGAGCTTGTCGAGCATTTCATCCGCACGCTTAGGGCTTTTTTCGTCGTCAATAAAGGACCCCATGAATCTAGTAAGTGCATGAAAATATATGGCATGTTTAGTTTCATAATTTTAAGTGTTAATGTAGGGTACGCAACGCGGGATGAGAGACGACTCGCTTGAAAAGGAATTGTATGCAGAGATGAAGAGAAGGGCCGAGGATCGGCCAGGGTAGAAGGTTTGGACACCAAAGACCTGCCAATTAGCAGAGCTTAATGAGGAGAGACTTAACTAAAACTAAAACTGTTTCCGGAGGCTAGGGACACGTGCCCCTTGCGCCCCACTGTAAATCCGGCACTGGATAGACGACCTGTTTGAGAAGGAATTGTATACAGAGATGAAGAGAAGGGCTGAGGATCAGCTGGGGTGGAAGGTTTGGACATCAAAGATGTGCCATGTGGCAGAACACTGAAGAAGAAGAATGTAGGCTATCACAGTTTGATTAGTAAGGACTTGTGCTAGATAATTGTTTAATCGCTTAGCCTCAGCCACCTGGCTACACCTGGCGCCTTGCTGCACCGCAGTGCCTCGCTACATCACAGCGCCTCGCTACACCACAGCGCCTTGCTAAACCGCAGCGCCTTGCTAAACCGCAGCGCCTCGCTAAACCACAGCGCCTCGCTACACCACAGCGCCTCGCTAAACCACAGCGCCTCGCTACACCACAGCGCCTCGCTAAACCACAGCGACTCGCTACACCACAGCGCCTTGCTAAACCACAGCGACTCGCTACACCACAGCGCCTGGCTGTACTAACTGCTGATTCCTCGACCTCGATTTGAAAAGTGCTAAATCACACATTACTCAATCTGCGGTTTACGCTAAACTGCAGTTTGAAATTTATGGGTTGTCGATGATTTTCTTCACTTTGGGTTCGATTTAGCAAATGTGCTAAAATATTACTGAATCCTGGTGTTTATTAGCGTTCCGGAAGGCCCTAATCGTGTTAATAGGTGTCAATAGTGATGAATGTTTAATAACATCGTAAAAAATTGAATCCTGAGACGTAACTGACTTTCAGATGTTTTGACCGTTAAATCGCACTTAATTTGCAGAAATGTGCGAATTATAAAATTAATTCGCTGATTGTTAATTTGCACATTAAATCGAGGTCGAGCAACAGAAAATTTTGTTACATCGGACTACGTCACTAAATTGCACTTAAATCGTACTAAAATCGCACTAAAATCGAGGTCCAGCAACTGGCCTTAATACTGTTAACCGCTATGAACTGGACCAGGTCTGAGGTCAGGCTTACTCTGGCTTCGTTATAATTCATATTATTTCTTCGGCTTGCAGATGAACCTGCAGAACACACTGGCAAAAGAACTGATTTGGGTGAGTAGTCTGCTGTGATAGTTTTTAAATTTGTCAAAAAGTAGCCCACATCTTATATTATATTAGTACTAGAATGTATCAAGAAGTGTATGAAGTCGATTTTGTGGCGTAGGAACTAGAACTCGAAGGGTGAGAAAAGCATCAGACAGTTCACAAATTTTTGTCCTTACCCCCCCCGTCCTCGGCGAGTTGACGACTGGAAGAAAATATGTGATGAAAGGAAAATAATTTCTGTTTGCACCCATCCCCCCCCCCCCGATGAATCTTGTGTTCATGGGTGGATAGTGTGTCCATCCCCCTAAGTTAAGGACTTTTCAACGTAGAATAGAATAGAACAGTACTGTCAGATGACGTGTGCTTACCCTACTTTAAGGGTGACATGACGTGTGCTCACCCTACTTTTAGAGTGATATGACGTGTGCTTACCCTACGTTTAGGATGATGCGACGCCACTCTGACAAATATAAACCAGCACGTCCCCCCCCCCCGAAAATATTTATGTAAATGACATAAATATAACATATAATTATTCATAGATCAATATCGATCTGCATCGAGCCATTTTCAGACATAATTATGACGAGTGAAAATTTTAAAATGAGAACACTGGTTTTAGTATCGGTGTGACACACAAGGATTACCTGTTGCAGAGCTGCTCGAAAGGGTTGGCTGTCTGGAGAACATGGTGGCGACAATGGTGACTACTACGAGCGCGATCGAGAAAGTTGATGTGAAGGTTATGCTCTCGGCTCTTATGCTCAAGCGCATCTGAGCTTGTGCGTTTATGCGCAAGTGTGTCTGAGCTTATGCGCTTATGCTCTTATGCGCAAGTGTATCTGAGCTTATGCTCTTATGCACAAGTGTATCTGAGCACTCGGCTCTTATGCGCAAGTGTATCTGACCTCATGTGCTTAGGTGCAAGTGTTTCTGAGCTTATGATCTTGTGCATAAGATCTATTGCGATACATAGCTGATCTGAGCTTAAACTCAGATCTGTATAGCCTACGCTTTTACTATAGCAACAGTACGGTAAAATATGAAGTTATTTTTGAGAAAAGTGCCGGACAGGTCTACTAAAGCAAATTGGATCAAAGTTCTTTAGCTGAGATTACAATCGTATCATTAATTAATAATTAATATAATTAAATCTCATGATTAAATGATCAGGCATGCTTACTTGTGAATTGAAGTGCCTACATGCACCTATTGAGTCTATTTTCCAATAAAACGAACTAACACAAACAAAATAACAATATATACAAGGATTAAATAAATAATTCACAAAACAGGCGCGCAGCATGGAGGCCTATTCATTCTTTTATAGAAATGCTCGAATTCATAGCGGCGCGTGCTCAATTTGTTGTGTTCGCTTTCATGAACTTACAAACATAACAAATACCGAATTGTAGAATAGGCCTATAACACACAGCCTGACTTGCACATGCTAGTGCCTGCAAGCAAGCCTTGTACTTGTTGTGTCACAGCCTGTAGAAGGCATTAAACACCTAAAATGGCCTCACACGTCACGGCCTGTAGGCTGGCTGTAGGGCTGTTCGGCCTGTAGGGCCGTTACGTGTGAGGCGGTGTTGGGTGTCGTCACTGTCGTGTAAGGCCAACTGTTATCCATCCATAATCGAGCTAGTAACGACGTTGGGGGTCACGTCAGAGACATCTTGGATATTTGAGACCTGCCTGTGATGACGTCGCAGCCTGTAGGCAAGCCTCAAACATCCAACACAGCCTTACATGTTAGTGACGTCGCAGCCTGTAGACAGGGCTCAAATATCCAAGATGTCTCTGACGTGACACCCAACGTCTCTACTAGCTCGATTATGGATGGATAACAACGACTTTAGCGATTTTGAATGTTTTTGCAGAGATATTCTTACCATTACCATACCATGGTAGGCTACTGGCATGATGGATAGAGCTTGCACTTAGCCAACATACATCTATAAGCTTGGAAAACTTGTTGATCCCATTGTTACACTGAATCTGATTTTTAATGTTGCTCTTCCCTGCCTCATTTACGTCCAGGAAGACTTGCCGCCGCTTAAAAAGTCCGGTGAAAAGTCCATTGATCATCCTTGAAGCAGAGTTTTCATGAATTTCTAAAACTCATTTGACACCAAAATTGTTACTCAGTGTAAATTCTACACTGGCTCTTTGCCAGTGAAGCACGTTGTTGCACTACGCAAAATAAATTTTTTGCACTCGCTGAAATTGAGGCCTTGTTATATATTGAGAGCTCTATATGATGTATCAGGCCATGGTGAACTGTCTCGACTGGCTGCTTCTTACAACGTATCAACGCAGTCGTTAGTGCTCGACTCGTCACGTATCATTAATGACTATTTCGCTAATTGTGTGCACGCTATCATCTGATGTTGTGGGTTTCACCATTATTTAGCTCGCACTTTAACTGTATGTTTATTTAAGTTTCTATTTCTTTATTGTGTTCTGCCTTGATGGTGAATAAAAGATTTATATATAAGCGGAACAACATCACAGCGTTCATGATACGCTCGGACTTCATGCCCAGTTGATAGTTTGATCTCGTGCAGCAGCAGTGCGTCGCGTAACTCCAAATACAACTGAGCTCTGCAGTTACTGTAGCACTGCAGTAAGCCATGGGATATGACCGGCTCTACGCCCTTGGCTTGACAAGCTATCGCTGCACCTTGCAGCTGCAGTAGGCCCTCAGGTGCGGCAGACGTGCCGCCACGCAATGCGGCTGGTCACCGTAACGGTTGATGCGGCTGATCGAGCTCAGCTCTACAGCAAAGCGGTCTTCCTCCAGAGGCCCGGCCGTAGAGCGGCCCTCTCTCACCGGCCCTTCCGTGTAGTGGTCCTTCCTCAGCAGCACGGCCGTGGATGGATGACCGCTCCGGTCATCCATCAGCGGCCCGGCCCTGATGGAGTCCTCCCCCGATCTTCCCCGGTAATACCGCAAGGTCGCCTCATACAGCGCGCCACCGGGAGACGTCTGGAGCGTTAACTGAAGCAGCGCCTCCGTGGTCGTCATGTTGTCATTCATGTTTACAGTTTGCCAGTCGACTTCGTCGGTGTTGAAGAATTTTAGTACGTGATCATTAGCGGAGTAGCGGAAAGCCTTGCTTATTCTCGCTAGGGTGAGCGGCGCGCACAGCTCGCGGAGGCGCTCTGTCACCCCGTTGATGGAATTCACAACGTGCTGAGCGGCCTTGAGGACGCTCGGCTCGGTAACGGAAATATTTTCCCAGCGAAGGCACGCGCAAAAATGAGGCTCGATGTCGGCATCGGCGCAGCTGCGACTCCTGGGAATTTCCTTGAAGAGACTGATCCCTCTTGACATCTTCATCACTGGTGATTTGCTAGCTTTGCGAGTGATATCATCCTCTAAAATACTCCTTTGAGTGCCAATATCCATTGATTTCCTTTGTCGAAACAGTTCAAGAAATCGTCCAACAAACGGCACAATCTGCTTACTGTTCACCGCGTGATTCGACTCAAAGTCTACGATGTCGCGCAGGGTTGCGTGGACGTCGAACGCAGTCGTCAGCCTCTTCGCGTTCGTCGCAAGGTTGCGTGCCGCGCTCGGGTGAGCATGGATAAAGCGCGGCGGCAGGCGGACGCCGAAGAACGGGTTCCTCTCCTCCTGCTTGCCTTGCTCGATGTTGCGTATCTGACGAAAGCGCGCCCCGTGATCGCACACGAGCATCAGCACGGCGTTCTCGAGATGACCGCGGTCGTGGAGGTGTCGGAGAAACTCGAGCAGATCATTGTCGGCCAGCTGAAGCTCGTTCGTTCCTTCGTGAGAGTATTCGCTGTGAAAAACGAAAGAGAACTTGCGCTGGTTTGAGTAAACATCAACGAAATCTCGCATCCAGTTGAGCATGTTTGCGTAGAGCGACTTCGAGCCATGGCAGAATGGGAAGTATCTTTTTCTATGTACCTTTTGAGTCGCCAAGTAATAAGTTCTTAGATAGTGATCCACCGGCTGTTCCTGAAATCCCACAAACCGCATGGTAAAGGTTCCGCATCCATGGGAATCCTGGCATCCGTGGGTATCTTCACCCCACTGTGTCGCGTAACCAAGCTTCTGAAAGTCCTTCCAGATCCACGGATGTTCATCAACCGTGCGCGCGTTCGCAAACCCTCGCCTCGACTCAGGCAGCTCCGACTCCTTTCTCCCGGTGAGAAGTGGCTGCAGGTTTCGTGCCGTGCCGTCGCCGACGATGTTGTACCCCTCGAGTACGACCCCTCCAAGCACGCCCTTGAAGTAGGCGTACGAGCGCGGCAGGTAGCGCATCCACGTTAACCGAGAGACCGAGTCAAAGCCAAGCATGAGGACGTCGAGTCCGAGCACCCTGGCTGGCAAGCGCTTCTTGTGCCGCCGGCGTACCGCCGCACTCGGAGCCACTCCTGACAGGACCATGGACCAAGCCGCGCCGTCCGCCGCCCGACACTGCACCTCGAACACATCTGTCGTCAGTGTGTCCCCGCTCCTCATCACGACCGAGACGTTGGCGCGCTTCACCCGGAAGTCGTCCCCTCCGCGGAGTATCGCTATGCAGCGGCAGTCGATGCGTCCGTGTCGTGCCACCGCCCCGCTCGAGATGAAGAAGGTCCCATTGGCCGTGTACGCCCAGTTCTCTTCGGACGACGAGCAGCGAAGAGGCGCGGGCGGGAAGGGGTAGAGGCGTCGGATCTCCGGGTGCCAGAGCTGCAGCTGCGGCTGAACACACGTCTGTCCTGAGTCGGGGTCGCCGCGTGGGTCGTGTCGTTGGATCGAGCGGATGTTGTTGGGCAGAAAGATCGGCGTCAGGACGATGAAGATGATGGATGCGAGGAGCCGTGAAACTGAGACGAGTCTGCAGCGCTGAGTGTGTTGCAGCGGTGAGTGCGACATTTGGAATTCACATTTACTTCTACACCGGAAATTGATTTTTGCTGGCGAAAGGCGTTATCAAATCGATCTACTGAGTGAAGCTGAGAATCAACTCATTATCATTCAAGCGGTCCTCGCATATGTACTTGAGGTGGCCGAGTGGTCTAAATCTCGGACCTCGGTTTACGGGCTCGACAGCGCGTCGGTTCGAATCCCGGTCGTGTAAAAGAGTTCAAGTGACTGTATACGGTGGAAAAGGTTGTTTAAATCTCCAGTCCTGCAAATAATCATCCGTTTCGGGTGGAGTGCAGTAGTGACATTGAGTGCAGTAGGCCTAGCACATTTTATTCAAGCTGATTGTCTTGTACAGGAAATAAATCGCGGTATCTGTTTTTTCAATTTCGCAATTTCGAGCGATAGGCGACCACCTCGTATTGCTCGCAGAGAATAGTACGCTAATCAGCGTGCGTAGACTGCCGCTAGCTTTTAGTTACCTCACTTTCTGCAACAGGTAGGCACGAAGTCATAAAAACAACTATATTTAATGCGGCTTCGAATTTGTTTTTCAATTCGACTTCGACTCGTGATAGCGAATGAGGTTACAGAATGAGGCATTCACTGACTATGAATTATACGAGCGTGCGTAGTGTTCTAACAATCTGTGAGAAACAGATCGCGGCGTCTGCCCATGTTCGCAAGGCCTAGCTGCGCTGCTCCTATAAACACTATAAACTCGCTAGAAAATAATTAGCGCAGGCTATTCAAACAACCGCTGAGTTTAATTCAGGGAATGTTCTCCGTCTGAGAGACGTTCGCGAGAAGTCATTATAATATACGATTCGAGCGAATATTGTCGCGCGTGAAATAATTGTTTTTCGAATTGAATATTTTATATTTTGCCTAGTCTGCACGCAAATAGGCGTAGGCCTATATATTTATGGGAACGGAAAACTTGCGTGTAGTGTGCTGGTTGCTCTATCTTCGCATTAGGCCAATTATGGGCAATTTGAAGCTAGATCATTCGTAATCAATATCAGTCGAAGCAACATGTGATTCTATATATGAGGCCATTCACATTATGAAACGCTTAGGCCTAGGGGTGGGTGGGGGTTAAGGAGTTTATGACAACCCGTTATTAAGGGTGGGTGAATAGGAGACAAGTGATGTTGTTGTCTCAAAAATTGACATCAAATGTAAAAAAATGGTTCTATGCACTAAATAGGCTATAGCTGACAATTTTTTATACGAACATCTATCTTTTTGGACAGTTTTATGCACGGTCTTATCAGAGCTCTTTTTGAAAACTCTGAGGTGGCGGAACGCTTTCTGTAGTTGCTGGGTGAGAGGTTTGGATCACTGCGAGGTGCCGGAACGCCGTTCCGCCTGGTTGTTGGAGGAACCGGAACCGAAGCTTACTAATAGCGCTAAAAAAAATTAATGTTAAATAAGCCTATCATTCTGATTAAGTAACTGTGACTGCACGCCTAGGCCTATGTGGTCCAATTTATGGATAGGCCTCCAGGAATTCGATCCATAGTCACGATTAGGCCTAGGACTGCTCTGAGAGGCGGCGGAACCGTCCGGAAGGCCGTTCCGCCTGCCTAGCAGCCCAAGGAAACGAAACGCCGTTCCGCCTCCTTGTGAGGTACCGGAACTGCTTTCCGGCGCGTTCCGGCTCAAAAACAGCACTGGGTCTTATGAAGAAGGATGTTCACGACGACGAAAAGCATTTTGTTCAGTAGTCCTCGCTTGTATTTTGGGCTCTCTCGCGAAATTTTTATTCTAATATACGTGTATTTAGGCCCATTCCTATTTTGTTTGGTACTTAGGGGAATTTTTGTAAAACGTTTTGCTGAAATACCCAAACCCATATTTTTTTAAACATTCAGGTTCGCTGCTGAAAAGATTTAAGAAAAGACACAAAGTATTCTCGCTGACGCTTAGGCGAGGCCATAAAAGATTGAGAAAAATTATGCAAATAGGCCAGAGAAAAATAATGCAAACAGATGATGCTATAAAGATGATGCAAACAGGCTTCGAGTGCGTCGCACCCGAAGCCTGTTGCTCGAGGCTATAGACACTAGACAGTTTAGTTTGGTCGTATCATACCTATGTTCTTGCATGATTGCATTTGAAATAAAATATTGATTGCTTGTTGGAATCCCATCGACAGTCGGTGAAAATATCAGTCCCGTTCATGCATACTCAATGACAGTTGCTGATGCATTCGAGTCAGCATCTGCATTTTCTTGAGTATCAAATTTTCGTCCTGCCGGAAGCTATATAATTTGAATAAAACAATATAATCAAATTTTACTGCAAGTCTACAGCAACCGGTCATGTACTAGTAGATGTCTGCTGTGTGAAAGAGAGCATTGAGGAAACTGAAAGACACTGGATCACTAGTCTAAACCATACACCTATAGTCTAATTGTTTAATATTATGCTATCGAATCCAACTCAGCCAAGAGCTCAGGCCCGTAGCGTGAGGGCGGGGGGGGGGCAGTGGGGGCAATGCCATCCTGCAGCAGGCCTCTGCCACCCCTGCTCCGATACGCTTGCCCCCCCACCCCTTGCTCTAAGATACGTTAACATTAGCGTGTGCTGTTTGCTTCCCCCCTGCTCTAAAACGTCTGCCACACCTACCAAAATTCCTGCCCC
>JAQIWG010005125.1:0-14983 GCA_034695025.1 Chamaedrilus cognettii | reverse complement strand
CCTCCTCCCCTCCTCGTCCCCCCCCCCCCCTCCCCAGGAGAAATGTAGCAAAAAGGAAAGCGATTCGGCGTAAACTGAGCTGGCTCGCATGGCGGGCTGTTTGAGTGGTGATGTGAACGGTGACGATTATCGGGACTTGTCGCGGGCGTTATACGGTTTGTGTGCATTGGACTTGGTATAGTCAATCAGTGGCTTGCTTGGTTAACCCCTACAGTCATGTAGTTTAATATTTTTCAAATGCATTAGCAAAATGGTGAAATTCCATTGATTTTCACTAACCAGGTTAAGTTGAATAGTAGGGACGTATAATGTAGGTTGTTTCGAAGTGGTGGTCTATGACGTAGCTCACTAAATTTTACAATTTCACCTTGTGAAATTAGTAATGACGCTTATTTGCCATCTAGTCAATGACAGTGATATGGTACTAATGTTAAATTACACTTTGCAAAGGTCAATCAATGATACAAAGAGCAGCCAAGTCTAGAGTTTAATCAATAATAAATGTGCAATAATTGTGTTGATATAGACTGTAAGCGCCAGTCCATCTTACAAAATTTGAAATCTCTGCAGTCTTACGGGTGATCGCAAGTAGGCTAGAGCAAAGAAATTAGAGCAAGAACCGGACCTCGCATTGTCTCTCAGCAGCGTTGACATAAATGGCTGCGTCGTAGGCCTGCATTGAAAAACTATAATAAACCGAGTGGCACGATGGCGGATCGGTGGGATCATTTGTGTCTAATTAATTCAAGGTAGAGTTCTTGTTTTCAAGTATTTGGGTAGAATCCATTTTTATGGCATGCGTTATATAACTTTACCTTGGTACCTTAATTTTTTGATATTTTTTCTTTGGTCTTTTTGACAGTCTCCCGGCGACTATAGCGTGAAGACTTGTTTCAAAAATAAACGCTCATTGGATGTCTGCCAGTCTGACGCTCGACAGTTCCTGCGCTGCGAGAATCGTCATTCGGCTGGCGTCTTTTTGCCACACGCCCGGGGAATGAGTAATCAGTCGGTCGCTCCCCAGACAATCGTATCGCCCGGATGACGGACTGCCTAGCGCGTACTAGACGGACTGCCGAGTGCCTAGCGGCGCCCGATAAGGCCCCGAGTAGCGTGATCGCTAAGCGATCTACGACCAAAGTCGGACACTACGCAGATCTCCGGCTGAGTTTATTATGTGGGCCTTGACGGGATTTCACGTAAAAAAAACGCCATGAATTCATATCGCGGGTCTGTATTATAACAGGCCTGAATTTATCTGGATTCGCGTCGCAAATCGCGAACCATTTTTGCGAATCGAATACAAATTTGATTGACAATTTTTGCAAAACAAATGTGATGTATGCGTGCCTGCACACTGGACCTATAAATCAGACAGCAGCGTAGCATTCCAGTGAAACGGTGTGGTTGAAACTTGAGAATGCCTGTGCTGCATGCTGAAAACGCCTTTCTTATGCATCTAGACAAGCCTTGTGAGGTGTAGTCTAGATTACTACATTAGGCCTTGCTAAAAGAGTACGATAAGGTTTTTTTAATTCGCAGATTTCAATGAAAACTTTATTGAGAAAGATGATGATATTGCTTCCCAAAACGCCTTTCTGTTTTTCGCCATCATTTTTTTGCATTTTTTTGTTAAGTCGATAAGTCTTGGCATTTGTTCAGCGTTCGAGCAGCGTTCGTTCTGAACTGGACCGCTATTCTAGCGCAGTCTTCTCTAACACAACCACACGAAACCTTTTACTCTGTCTGACTAGCATAGACCGCAGAACGTCGAGAACAGTGCGGCACTCCGCAGACATTGTTGCTTATTGGTCAAAATTGAGCGTTAGCCGCGCAGCGTCGTCGCAAATTCTTTCGAATTAATCAAACCGGATTTTGTGCTCTAAATCTTTCCTCCGCCCACGACGCTGTCGGGGAATTGCGTCGGTGACGCGAATGGATTGTTATTTAGTGGCTGCTGCGGGCTAGAGTGGACGTTGGTCTTGTGGGACTCAATTAGAGCATGGTCTGGATGCGTGTTGACTAACCGTCCGATGACTAAACTACTATGCTGATGTCGCTTGAGAACTATATGTTTAATAAAGTTTGAAGTTGTACGAGACTCGTCGTTTTTATTTCAATTGACCCCTAGTTGAATATTTTAGTTAAAATGCATTTGGCGGCTTTGCGGCTTTGCAGCTTTCCGACTTTGCAACTCCTAAATAGGCGGATATTTTAGTTAAAAAGCATTAACAAGACGGCGCTATTTTGAAGCCTTTTCCATCACTTTTCTTCACTATTATGCAGCAAAACCAATGAGGTATTAGAAGGTACATCAAGAACATCATTTGTACTTTAAGGGCCTTTAATACATAGCGAAAAGTTTCAAAAATTAAATCTTTCAAACCAACTTTCGGAAATTGAAGTTTTCAAACTCGTCCCCGATACACTACATACGTTTTGTCACACAAAGTTATTAATTTCTGTCTCGTGTCGCTGTCAAATTTGAAACAAAATTTTAAAAGTTGCTTCGTGAAATTTAATTTTTCCAAAGGTTAAACGTATCGGCCCTAGTAATGTCTGTGAAGTTGCCATACATGTACAGTACAATATAGATGGCGTACATTTGTATAATGAATCTGCGTGCAAGCGTATACAATGTCATAAGCTGAATCTTTATCCTTTGTTTCGAACTAGTATTATTTATTATGTGCGACCGAAAGGTGAAATATATCTTTGCATATGAATGTCAACGGACACCGTATACAAAAATGCTTTGCAATAATAAGCGACCTTCAGATGCCTGGCTTACGAGTGTATGTGTTGCTGGGGGAGGAGGGGGAGCGGGAGGGGGGGGGGGCAGCGTGTGACCTCAACTTCTGATCTCTATGCGCGAATACATGTATTTATTTCACTTGTCCGAGCACCTAAGGCTATATTAAAATGCTGTTGATTTATCAACCTGTCATTCCTGGAAGCATTAGATGCACAATATCGTGCGATTTGCTTGTAGGTTGTGTGCTGCTTCTTCTTCAGTGTTCTGCCACATGGCAGGTTTTTGGTGTCCAAACCTTCCACCCTAGCCGATCTTCTGCCCTTCTCTTGTTGTTGTTGAGTTAGCCCTTGCGGGGAATCCCCTTGCCGGGAGAAGGTGATACCCCATTTCACCAGCTGATGGTCGCTGGTGGTGGTTCCACAGTATCTGGTAGGCATCGTAGGAACACTTGTGGCTGACGAATTTAAACCACTCTTGCCAAAGGGTGCACGAAGTGACTCTAAATCTTCGCCGTGACCGGGATTCGAATCGACAACTGCCACACTCGTAATCCAAAACAGCGACTTAGAGCACTCGACCACAACGCTTCGTCCTGCTTTATGGTAGCAGCAGGGGCAGAGCTGCCGGGCACAGTTTAATGTCATGTCCGGGACCACTGCCCTTCTCTTCATCTCTGCATACGATTCCTCTCCAGCTGTGCTTGGGGGAAGGAATTAGTCCGGAAGCGATTCGCGGATGTCAGTTCGCGACAAGCCGTTTGGGACGGGCGAAGATTTGGGACGGGCGGCTAAATGATCTACCCTCGGCGCAGTTTCTGCTAGTTTATATATTTAGATTAATTGTTATTATCTTTTGAGGATTTATTTCTTTTAGGACAAGGTTATAGTGTTAGAGTATAGTTTGAGTTAGGTTCATGAGAGATTTTAACAATACTTTCAGGCTACTGTAGGTCAGGGTTAGGCTGCTGATATTGCCTCAGGTTATTTCAGGGCATATTTTAAGAAACAATTACAATCCTACGAAAAAAGTGCAAAGGTTATCTCGGACGAGAATTTTGCTGGGGAAGCTTGCGAGATCCTTCTTAATTAACATTGCTTATTCTTCTTTGCATTGGGCTTTTTGCAACTACGCAACCTCCTATATGTACAATATTAAATCCAACATTGAACACTGGTAATTTTGATTTAAAACTACACATTTTATGTTCAACTGCGCACTTAAATATACCATAGGTTATTTTTCAATTATTTTGATGACAAATTCTAAAAATAGCGACATCGGTAACTGCGCTGCGGTTTTATGCGCATGCGGAGAGGACTCCGCAACCAACGTTGCCGTTCGGCTTTGCATTTCGACACAATGGACAATCAGGCGATCTGCATGAGCAAACTTGTGAGTTGAATCGGACAGAACCGTTGAGCGCCAGTCGCAAGCCGTCCCGTGATGACGTACGCGACTATGATTTGAAATTGACCGTTGCGCCGAAATTTGACGTCCATTGTGGCGGGAGGGGTGAAATATATTCAATTCAGAGACCAACATCAACAACGCTTGAGAGTGAATCGTAGTAAAAAGTATCTGAGGTGGACAACTCGTGAAAACTACTTTAACTGAAATGCAAAGTAGGCCTAGCGGTGCACACAATAGCTTATGTATCCAAATGCAGAATATTATATTGTGCAATCGTATAATCTTATATATTTGATATAATATTCCGGCTTCTCTAGATATAGCGAAAGCTTTAAAAATTCTTTGAATGCAAATTTCAAATATTCTCAAACGACACGTTTTCATAACTAGATTTTTGTTTTGTTTTTTTTGTTTTTGTTGGACTTTTGTATTCGTGTGCTTGCTCAGTCAAAGCAAGCACATTGAGTCACATTCTAGACTGACTTTGTGATCAAGGGTAAGCTTAGCAAGCGTATGTGAGTTTTTTGTTGTTGCAAGCTATGCGCGTAATTTGAAAGGGGCAGACGTAGCAATACGCGCAAAATGGATACTAGGACGGCGTGTTATAGGCATACGCGGTTTGCAGCAGTTAAACTACGTATGTTTTAAAACAGGCAGGCGTAACGCTACGCGTGTTTTATCGTGGATTACTTAACTATTTTATGATCTCTTTCAGAATTTTACATCTTTTCGTATTGAAAGATTAAAACTGCGTAGAACTCTGTATAGAGTTCGTTCTTAATTTCACAACCGCACCGTGGTTTCAGTGTCAAAAGAGAATATTGCTGTCCCTCAAATTGAAATGGACCCAACTTCACCAAAGATCACTTCAATTTAGCGACCCGACAGCATCCTTGAGACCAACTCATAGATCGCGATGCCATTATTTATTTATTTGCTGTCTTCGCGGCGGGCAAACTCTCGGCGCGTTTGTCTTACGGGCATAAATAACTCATCATCTATCCGCGAGCCTCGCACAGGGGCGGTTCTACATCATAGCCTTTAGTGAGTGGGGACGCAAAGCCTCCACCCCAACATTAAAAGTCTTTTACCCCATGCAAGTTAAAATTGTAAAAAGTAAGGAAAACTAGTGGAAAACGAGGCAAAAAGTGACTCATACTCCCTCCAAAACTAGATTTGGCATCGCCCCCTACCGGCAATTTAGCACAAAAGTAACATTTTTTGTGGAAATTTTTTGTCAGCACCCCTTTCACCGATCGCAAGTTTTTTGACCGGGAGGGGAAACCGGGATCACCCCCCCCCCCCACAAACAATTCCTGAAACCGCCCTTGGCCTCTCAATGCTTGCTTCCCCGCGTCCTTCTTATATCGCATGGAGGCGCTGCGCCGTCATCGCTAAAGCAATTACCATATTGATGGAAAAGCGTGTTGGAGGCGCTGGATCGATTCAATCGCTCTGTGTCGAACTGTACCTCGGCAAATTGGGCGAGATCAGAGTCCTGCCTCGCTGCCTTGTGTTTTGGCATACATGGGCGATTTGAAAACGCAGCGCTCGATCCCGCCGCTTGGAAATGCATTTCTAAAATCGGGTCAGTTGCATGCAGTAAATTGTTTGGGAATGACAGGGCTTTGCATTTAGCAGGCGCCATTTGATGCAGTAGAAAGCACACCAGCATCTTCAGAATGAAGCTTTTCGATTGTGGCGGTCGAATAACTTTGTGGCGACAAAGTCGCGTTTAAAACGCCGAGCACAGAAATTATAAACAGTGCTCACAAAATGTGACGATGCGGGCGTAGATCTTAGCTGTGGTTGGTAAAGAAAGCTTACACTTCCATCCCGTTATCCCTCCTTCGTCCTACAATAATATTGCTTTTAAAGGAGATCTTGCCTTGCCGTCGTACGACCACTCTGTAATTGTAATTAATTCATTTTGTTAACTTTTCTTAATTTTAACCATGCACCCGCTATTAATCCTAAAGAATAGTGATACAAATAATAGATTAGCCTATATTTTCAAGACCAAACGTCAGTCGAGACTTTGCCCTAGCTACCGTCCGAGTTCAGTTCTGAGCACGCTTTGACGGTTTCCGTGTCCAGATCGCTTTGTCGGCACGCAGGTCATAAACAACGAATGTGGTACATGCGCCGCAGGTTAGCTTCCGTTAAAAATGGTAGGAGGCTGGAATTTGTACGTGAAGCTTCAAACCTTCCTGCATTTTTGGAACTGGCTGTATACCGGTACGTGTATAGTATGCATACAGCTATTTTTTGAAACTTTTAAAAATAAACTCCTTAATTTTTTTTTCAACATTTTCGCATGGTGAAAATATGCCAGATACCTATTTTGTAGAGAGAAATCTGCCTAGTCAGGGAAAATGTTTTAGTTTCTTTTCAAAGCCAACGCACGACCGGGGGCAGGGATCGGGGGGGGGGGGGGGGTAATTACGGAGCATCGTGCCTGTCATATCGGGTAGCCTATAGATCACGAAATTTCTGAAAAAATAAAGCTAATTAAAAAGAAAACAAAAATCACAAATTGATCAACGACGGGATTAGAGCGGTCCACTCATAGAGCGAGAAATTCATTCATTAAGTTGAGGGGTTTGAACCCCCCCCCCTCACTGCCAGCTGCCCCGACAAAATACCGCACTGCTGCTCTGCCAACGCGTGGGTGTCTGTCTATCGTAAATTGAAAGAAAAAGACGAAGGCTGCGACAGACGCTTACTATAGCAGATGAGTTTGTAGAAAACTCTTGCTACTGGACATTGTATTGCTTCAATATCACTGTTAGAATGGGTCCAGTATAGGCCCGCATTATACGCCTATCCATTAAGGTGGAGTGCAGTACTCAACGGTAGAAAAGTTGAAGTTGAAGTTGAAGTTGAAGTATAGGTCATGAGAGCTACGAGCGATGATAGTCACGCTCTCATCAGTTCGCTACTGAGAGCAGCACACGACTCTTGCTGCTGCCATCTATCATTGAAGGTACCACCCTCCTTGATAAATAAAAAAATCGCTCACTAACAAGGACATACGTGCAGTCTGGTACTTTTACGCGTGTCAAGTAGGCCTAGTGCGCCGTGAATAAGTTGTACTTTGTATCGAGAGACTTGCAATTGTACCTCTACAGGCGTAAATACGGCTATACTTCTGCACGTGCAGACTTGCGGCTTGTGGCTATATTACTACGGTACCCTGCGGTTGTTGACGTTTTTAGTAACGCCTTTCATCGCGCCATATGCTACATGTCGATGCCGATGCATAGTTTTACCTACATGTACATGCATATACACTCTATTTTGGATTGCATTTGCAATAATGAACCGCACCGGTAAATAAACTTTCTCGAAGGCTAATACGACTT
Organism: Chamaedrilus cognettii; assembly: GCA_034695025.1. Classification (NCBI taxonomy): domain Eukaryota; kingdom Metazoa; phylum Annelida; class Clitellata; order Enchytraeida; family Enchytraeidae; genus Chamaedrilus; species Chamaedrilus cognettii. The sequence continues at coordinate 7,453 of JAQIWG010005125.1, read as the reverse complement.
ATAGCAGCGAACGAAAGCCCTTCCAGTATCGTTCACTGCTCGGCGTAGCCCATAATTGGACGATAAAGGCGGAAATTAAATGTCAGAGAGCTGACCACAAGTAAAATTGTGTCTTCTCTTAAGTAGGCAGCTGTAGCGAGTCTAATTATAATTATGTGCGGATTATAGTAGACAGTCGTTGCCAGTCTAATTACTGGGTACGGATATTGATTGCGGCTAATTGCACTTGAGCCCACCTGAATTTAGCAGTCAACTGCATGACAGCCAATAAAAAATTTAAATTGTAGCCTAGCAACCCCCCCCCCGCTAAGGCTCGGACAAGTCCATCCTAACCCTACTATAATTGTATGAAATAGGCTGTAGTGTAGAAGAGATATATTGCTTATTCATATTCTGTGTAGGATGCGGGGAATCCGATCACAAGACACCAAAGAAAAGAAGGACCCCCCCCCTCACGACAGACGAACTTTCCTGAGCACTTGTTTTCTCTCCCCTCTTCCTTCCGTCGAAACGTTCTGAATTCACTATTCGCTTATCCACAATCGCTGAGGAGTCATGACGTAAAGAACTCTCGGTCGTGTTATCCCTGGCATATCGGTCATTACGTTCGCTCGCTGTTGCAATGCGTTTCGTTCCAATCATCACGAGATAATTATTATAGGCCACATGTAGGCCACTGCTAATCATGCGAGTTCGAGTGCCCTCTGCAAAATAGACGGGAATGTTGGCATGTACTTCGTGTGTTCATTGATACGCTGCGAGCTTTGAACAATTATACAAATACAAATTTGATTCGGGCCTGACGGTGCGAAGTGTCAAGTAATAACAAACTGTTAGATTTTCTAAACCGTACTATTTGCTTAACAACTGTTGTAGACAAAAGACTTCTCTCAATATTGCTATCTTGCGCTAACCATATCTTTGCTAGACTGCGTCGAATCGTGCCCAGATCACGACTGTCGATTGTTACGCCGCCTGTCGACGCAATCGATTCCTTGTGGCAGCCTCCACGTCTCTATGGCACGCGTCCCCTCGCTCTGTTTTATAGTCCCGCCACGTCCAGCGTCCAGCGCCGTAAACCTTTGTCGTAAAACGATCCCGGCGGTCAGTGGCTTAACTACAGAAGGAGCAGGGGGACAGCTGCCCCACCCAGATGAAAGATCCGCCCCAGCCCCCCCCCCACGCACCCCGATAGGGCAAAACAATGAGTAAGCTGTGTCTGAAGTCCTGTAGATATTGATTGTAAAGTTAGTGTCAACTGCGTTGAATGTAGGCCTACTTTTATTAAATACGACTCGCGAAAGTCACCAGATTCTATACATCACAGTGGTTAGGATTGGACGTAAACTTGGATGACAACAAAGTCGAGCAAAAGAGACTAGGTCAAACAAAATATTGACGGTGGCATTTACAGTCCCTCCTTGCCAATATGCCTACCCCCCCCGATATAGCCCCCCCCCCCATTTGGAAAAGTGTAGTTACGCCCCTGATCTCGCGACTGGCAGCGAACGCTGAACATTAAGGTTTAAAGCGGTCCTAGAACGCACGTCAGTGCGCCAGTATGTTCTGAGCTAAATGGTGCTGTTGGTGGTGGTGATTTGAAGGTGTAAGGATCACGTAGCAAAGATTATTTATAAGAATATAGTAGCAAAGATTATTGCAGTCCAAAGAACCGCCCCCCTTCTTTAGGCGTCTTTCACGATTCGCCAGGGGGAACTCAGGGCTGCAGGTCTATTCCCTACCGGAGTCTGCAGGGTTGATGATCTGAGCTAGTTATGAAATTTGAGGCTTTGTGTATAGAAAATATTGGTAGACGTTAAATGTTAAATCGATTTAGGCCTACTGTTTGTAGATTCTGTTGTTCAAAGTATATTCCCAGAGAAACAACGTCAATGATTGTCGCTGACGACGATTCAATTGGTTCAACATTCAACATGTATATTCGTTAACTCGGTATATTCGTTAACTCGGTATATTCGTTAACTCGGTATATTCGTTAACTCGGTATATTCGTTAACTCGGATATTCGTTAATTCGGTAAACATTTTATTGGAACTTGTGTGCGAAGTCTTGCCGCCGATACAATATCGGCGAGAGATCGCCAAGTCCGAGTGACAAGTCATTTTTATGCCCTGTTTCGTATTTTTATAGTAATTGTTAGTTTGTGTTTCGGCAGTAGTGATTTCCGTCACAGCACAATAAAAACACAGATCAAAAGTTTTCAAAACTTCAGTTTTATCGCAACTCAAAGGCGTCGAGTACAGTTAAGGAACCGTTACCGTAAAACGCGCAGTATCAAAACAGTCAGATTTGAAATTTCACTCTGCACCTATATGTATACCTACCACTATCTCAATGCTGCAGAGCGTCGATGTGGTCTAGTGATAAACTCCCACTACAATGATTTTCTTTAAAACAGCTGCATTCTATTCGAATTACATACAGTTTAGTTGCAATTTGTATCGTTCTCGGCGACGAATTCGAACTCATTGAGTCTTCCTCTTCCTCCCGCGCACCGCCAAAAATCCGAAGAGCAATTACTGCAAATTTTAAACGAGGCGGTGCTCTCGGCCCCGATCGACCCTCGGCCCGAATCAATCACGTCATGCTCATTGATCAAGTCCCGTAAATGATCGATCTCCGTCGCTTATGTTTTGGCTCGTCCCTTCCTTCTCCCGCGCGGAAGCCAACAGCGCTAGTTTTGCCATGCCTCGAAACGATTCATCAAAATTGTGGCGTCTGCGCCTTTCCCTCCTCTGTCGGCCGATTTCGTGCTAGGTTAGGCGTGTAGCGGCTGCAACCGTGAAAGCATGCAATTATAGGGCCGAGATTTTCGAATCTCGCATTAAAATTTAATATTTTTATGAATAATGGCTACAAAGCCTCGCTGAATGTTAGAAGTGAACTTACTTGACTACTTGACTTTAAAGCGCTTTATTATCATTTTCTTAATACCGCATAGGTGTGCTTCAATTTTATTCGTTAAACTCCGCCTGATCACTTCAGCCAAGCACAACAGGGCTAATAATTGGAGACTTATTTATTTAGAAAAAGATTTCTTCTTGATGTTGGACTGGGGTGCATTTGACGGTGCGTTTTCAGTTCACCTACACGTGCGTGACCGTATAGGCCTGCATGACATAGGAGTGATAGGACTACAGAATCGCGTCCTGCATGCATGACCCCAGGCCACAAATTCAGTGCTGCAGAACGTTTCACAGTGAAAAAACCCGCATACAGAAGTCCAATCCTGACACTGACACTGTATTTGGTTTTCTACTCCCATCCTGCATGGTCCCACCTGGGATGAAAAATTTAAATTTCGTCCCTGTCCCCCCCCGTCGTCGCTCACACGAGTTGTGCAGGGAAGGCGTAAAGTGAATTCCGCCGGAAGCATGATTCCATTTTTAGAGCATACGTGATCCCACCACCACCAAATATGTGTCTGCTACGCCCCTGCATGATCCAAACTGAGCTTTTCGCGGTGTTCGGAGCCAACAAATTGACTGGACGAGCGAGTCGAGTCGATTCACTGTGCGGGAGTGTGCGCCATAGAGACCAGGGATCGAACCCAAGCCGTGTCGCGAATACCAAGCGCTGCGAATACTCCTGGGTATTCGACTCTCGACAGCCAGTCTTTTCAACGCGTTTTTTCCGGCGTGATCTACATTCTACACTGTGGCAGTCTACACCCATACATGTCTTGTGCACGCAGCCTACATTATGCACCTGGTAGTCGACCTGGCATCTTTCTGTGAACGAGTTAGGGCGTGTATCCTGATTTGGCCAGTGGCTAAGCGCGATCTTGTTGATTTGTGTCTTGTTTTTGTTTTGGGAATTCAAGGACAGTGTCTAGTAGCAGTAAGTAGGCCTATGTAGCTAATGCATGTAGGCGGACATAGGCCTACACACACACACAGGCACATACACATGCATGTAGATAGGCCTACTTAAGCCTACACACACACACATGCACATACACATGTATGTAGGCCTACTTAGGCCTACACACACACACACACATGCACATACACGTGTATGTAGGCCTACATAGGCCTACATACAGGACGTCGTCTCTACCAGGCTCTGGGGGTCCATTGGTAAAAACATTAATTTTGACATCTTAACTTGAAGAAAGAAGTTTAATTCTTACCACGCGTGATGAATCTAGTCGTAGAAGATTGGAAGCCTTTCAAGGGGCACTGAAACCAAATTTGTGTTACCTAGCATTGTTGAAAAAGTTCTGCCACCACCCCCATCTCCCCCCCCCCCTTCTCCCGTCGTGACTTCTACACGAGAGGGAAAACATTTACGTTGGCGGGAGGGAAGACATTTACGTTGGCGGGAGGGAAGACATTTACGTTGACCCTTCCCCACTTCGCTCGCAAAGAAACTTAGCGAGAAAATCAGCCTTTGGGGGAACCCATATTTCGCTGTTAGTGTCATCGGTCCTGGTCCGTCGACGACTCTCGGACACGAAGCAGCGACAGATCAACTGACGCAGCTGACCGCGGTCGACACTCGAAGCTAATTAAATGAGCCGCGTGCGAGAATCGAGTCTGCCCCGATCCATCTCGGCTCGTGCTAATTTGCATATCGGCTGGAGCAAATGGATTCAATTCAAAATTCAATTCATATTCTTTATTATTCTTTTTTATTTTGTCGCGTGCAGGACGAACAAATCGTGCAGTTGATATCTATTATTGTTTTACTTTTCCCACTGCATTGCCTACCACCATGCGTCGCACCAGGGAAATAAATTAATATCGTATCACGGCCACTTCACCTCGAGATGGCGCCACTTTGCCCACGCTTCCATACAGCGGCTGGCCAAATGAATAGTGACGGCTTTGCGCCTTTGCGCTGGCCCGCTCACGAAATGGAATTTGCGCCGATCCCTCTTGGCTCTTGCTGATTTGCACACCACCTGCAGCATTTCGTCGTTACTGAAACTTAAATTAGTTCAGGTTTTGATTAGGGCTAAGACTGCGTTAAGGCCAGCAATTTAGGGTTAGACCTGCGTTAGGATTAAGGCTTGGTTAAGGTTAGGGCTTATTTAGGCCCTCTGATCTCTAATTTTAAAATTTCCTCTAGTTGCTATGCAAATAAGCAAGTGCCATGATAGATTGCCGCAGATTCAATTTTCTACACTCTCTCCGTTGGGACCCGGCCCGGCCCGGCTAGGCTCTGCCGCTCCCTCAGGACCCGGCTCGGATCGCGTCCTGCCCCTCATTAGCGCCCATTCGCGCCCCCGGATCGCGGCCGGAAGTGCGTCCGGAAGGACCGCTGAGTAGCGGACTGCGACGGACTCCCGGGGGTCCAAGAGATTGCGCGGCATGTATGCAGAAGAAAAGAGCAGTGGTGACGAGGCGTGGAGACGGGTCTGAGCTGGATGGCCGAGTTTAAGGTTACGAACTTATGGTGCGGTAATATCACATCTTACGGGAGGATTCCGAGCCAGCTTGCGGTAAGAGCTATCTTACCGGAAGGAGGTTATGAACACACGTCTTATCGGAAGACTCGCTTCCGGGAAGATGCATGCACTTATATTACATCTTCACAGTCCTATTTCCATTGGCCATCATGTAGACCTCTACACAATGTTGGCTATATATCACATCACCGGTATGTAGACATCGCTTGCGGGAACAACCTCGCTTAGCCGTAAGACAGCGTCGCTATCTAAAGCAGAAATTGACATAGCACTGGCTATTGGCAAATTCATGAGGAATATTTCCTATTAATCATTAGTCACGAGCATGCGCTTAGTCGCCAAAATGTCATGTTCAAATATGCTGAGTCACAATACGATATACAGTACATGGATATTATATAGTATATAGGCCTTACTATAGTATATATTATATAGTATATAGGCTGTACAATGTACATAGCTGTATTGGCTACTCCGTATTGGTGCTTCTACAGAAGGAGTCGTCACGTGAAATTTAAGTATTGCATCACGACAAATTTAGCTTTTATGCATGGACAAGGGGTATATACTGCCTCTGTTTCACGTCTTTGAAGGATCATACAACGCTCTCCCTTAGTTTCCTCGTTTTCCACTTAAAGCGCGTCGGAAAAGAACGAAGGATACAATCATGACGGTATTCCCCATCTTTCGCTGTTCTGCGTCTTTCGCTCGGCAGAAAGTTAGTCGAGCTTTGAGTGGCTTATCGTCCGATCTGATTTGCCGGTCGTTGCTTGATATAATTGCAGTCGGATAGGTCCGAGTGCTGTTCGCACGCAACGGAAAGAAAAAATCTCATCGTTTGCGTTTCAGCCTGCCATGTATGGCCTGACGCCAAGGCCTCAACCTTTGGAACTTTTTGGATTCACTGTTTCCGGATTAGGTTAGGGTTACTTGGAGTTTGATATAATCGATTTGATAATAGATAGATATAATAGATTTGATATAATAGATTTGAAAAATTGCTTAAATGTTCCTTTAGGGTTTATCTGGATTTTTCGCAGTTATTGACTAAATCCTGATCAGATGCAGAATTCTGCGAGGCTAGGTGCATGTCAACCGTAAACGCAGACTGCAGGGCTTAATTCTACAATGCAGCTTACACCAGGCCTATTCAGGCGATCGCTGCGAAGAATTAACCGCAAATGTTTTTGTCTCTCTTCTTTGCGATCTTGGTCTTCTTTTTATCCGTAGGTCTAATTCTTCAAATTATTTCGTCTATAATTCTACAGAAGAAATTTGTTATTCGATTCTCGCTGTTGCTGTTGCTACTGCCGCTACTGCTGTTGCGGATGCTGCTGCTGCTACTGTTGCGGTTGCTGTTGTCGTTGCTGCTGCAGTAGCCGCGCACTCGTAAATTGGTTTTAGAGAAATGCAGCGCCAAAAGCTGACAAATCTCGTAAGCGCCTGCGATGGCGCGTCGTGGGCTCCGTAAGGAGTTTCGCGTTCAATAAGTTCGTCATCACAGCATGTCGACATTAAACTTTGGTCCTTCGCACTCCGGCCAAGCATTGCTGTGACAAGGATAATTATGGTTAGAAAAAATAAAATGATCATGCCTGTCCCTTCTTTCGGCGTAGCATAGCCTATTTATCAGAAAAAAACCAACCAGTAGTTGATTTCTATACCTATTTTCAATGTTGGTAAAAAAACCGCATGACATAATTTTTCCATGAGCTATGGGTAAACGCTATTTCCTGATATTGTGCCTTTGCACCGAAATTTAGCTCGCACTTCACCTAGGTTATACTTTTGTTGCAGTTTCTTTATTGTGTCCTGCCTTGATGGTGAATAAAAGATTTACATAGGGTACTAACTCTTCAATAAAGCAGATTAAATGAAGCACTTTGTTAATGCATAGCTCTTGCGGCTCGCGCGAATCGTTTAATGGTGACTGCACACCTTTCGGTCAAAACGAAGAAAGTCTTGTCGTTAAGGACAGTACTAAAAGGCCGTAGAGACGCCGACTGCTTGCGGTCGTTT
>JAQIWG010005124.1:0-14984 GCA_034695025.1 Chamaedrilus cognettii | reverse complement strand
AGACAAATCTTCAAAGACAAATCTTCAAAGACAAATCTTCAAAGACAAATCTTCAAAGACAAATCTTCAAAGACAAATCTTCAAAGACAAATCTTCAAAGACAAATCTTCAAAGACAAATCTTCAACGACAAATCTTCAAAGACAAATCTTCAAAGACAAATCTTCAAAGACAAATCTTCAAAGACAAATCTTCAAAGACAAATCTTCAAAGGCAAACCATCAAAGACAAAGCAACTGACAAAGTGTGGATCCCAACACCACATTTTACATCCAATAAAAGAAGATTAAAACACCTTTAAACAGCGCAAACAAATCATGAAGAACCATCCGTATGAATCCCAGTCTCTGATTGGACAATACTTCTCATACTCGGCAGCTCAGGCTCTGCCTCTTCATCGGATATTTCCACAGCAGGCCCCTCTCCCTTCCCCTCCCCATCGGATATCTCTTCCACCGCAGTAGGCTCCGCCTCCTCGTCCGAGATCTGCGTTGCGATTGGCTGCTCGGCTTGCATGCGCAGTATGCGCAGCTGCTCATCAATCTGAAATCACACACCCGCAGGGCTCAACGAGATAAAATTAAAATATTACTTTTTTTTTCCATTTTCGTCATGTACGTTTTCACTATTTGATTTTGAGAAGCAGTTTTTACAATTAAAAAATGAACAAGTTCGCACAAAATCAAATTATGCTACACCAGAGAAATGTCACACAAGTTTTGCGTTGAACGTCAATCTAAATTTACAGCTTCACAAAACTAATGAGACGTCATAGACTATTTTAAAGCAAATTCAAAGCACGTGCACACTGAATTAAATTATCATAAATTAAGCTGGAAGCTATTTATTAAATCTCTGGTCAACTAAAATTTCTGAGAACTTGTAGGTGTCTCAAACATTGAAGTTATGGGTTACCGTCTACGGTTAAAATCCCTTCCCTACTGAGGAAAATTCCTAAGTAACAGTCTCAAATATTCCTCGCACAGGAAGATCTGGAAGGTAGAAGTCAAGGTACATCTCTGAAATCGCTCCTTAATCGCCGGTCAAAAACTTCACACGTGATGGAAAACCCAGCCTAGGAGTTGAAGGAGATACAACAAGAAAAAAAATTAATAGTGGCTACGTTGAACCATTAAATATATAACATTGCCTGATAGCTAATGAAATGCATGCAGCTAAGAAAATAGATCCTACCTCCTCAATCTCCTCTTCACTCACAGTGTCACGCTGCAAACAATACATTCAACAGCTCTCATACGTTTGTGAAAAAGCTGACTGAACATACGATTCATATATTGACGTGACGATATCAAACACAAGCACCTCAGAAAAATATAGATAAAAGAATCTAAAATCAAGTTCAAATATACAAAAACTCTTTGACAAGACTAGTGCAATTAATAGCATGCACTATCACAGGCTACACAAATTAGCAATATAACCTCGATATATAAATCAATGTCGTGAGGAGCGCAAACCTTGAGTTTCTGCAGACTGACGACGCTCTCTTCCACATCGATGGCCTCACGCTGCGTCTGACCATCAAACCGATGTCGCCTGCAATGACCAGGGTTAAGTTTAGCGGGTGTAGTAGAACGTCAAAAATGACCAGGGTTAAGTTTAGTGGGTGTAGTAGCATGCTAAAAATGACCAGGGTTAAGTTTAGCGGGTGTAGTAGCACGCCAAAAATGACCAGGGTTAAGTTTAGCGGGTGTAGTAGCGCACCAAAAATTAGTTATCTGAAAAACTTACAAGTCTAATTTTAAACGAACAGGCATAGTAGCATTGCGCGCTAAAATCAGCTTCAATCGACTTCATTTTCAAATCAACTTAAAATCAACTTAATCTATAATCAACTTCAAAATATTTTAGACCGAAGTCATAAATATATAAGCGTGTTCATTTTTCCTTAGTTTGAATAGAGCAAAGGTGCCACGGATCACAAACTCCGCTATCCTTTAAAGAATTTTATATGAACTCTTCAAACAAAAGTACAAACTAAGAGAATAAGGACAACCAGAAGCCCGTACATGTTGGAGAGATAGTCTGATTTGGAGTAGGGAGACCGCTGCACTGCCTCCAACACGTCAGCAATCATTGGACGCCTGAAACCAGACCGAATTGAACTCGCAGCCATATATTAGATTCAAAACAAATGAAACAAGAATAGAGGCTCCTGCTTCACACTACCGCTAATAATAAATCAAAGCAGTGTGTGATGCGAGATATATGTACCTGTAGCAATCAGACCATATAAGAACTTACTGGTACAAGAAAATACACATCGCTTAATCAAAAGTTGACAATTCAATATTTATCAAACTTGATCTTAATAGAAATTCTCAAGAACATCCCAAGTACAAAATTTGGTTATAAACTGCAAAAATGACGTTGAACATACCAGATCGTCGAGTGTAGACTGCTGTCTTGCCCCCTACTGAGCATGTCGCAGGAATCAGACCGCCTGCCAACGTCTCTAATTCTATTTCCTCCCTCATTCAATTCCCTTCTTGGCTTCCCATTCGTCGACAGCCCAACCTCTCCCAACCTATCATCATTGTCGACAGTGATTACTTCGCTGCTTCGCGTCATCTGATTGGCTCGTGAGCGAGCCACTGTATCGACCAATAAGGCTGCTTTGTCCTCATTTCCAGCGACGTGATTGGTGGAACGTCCATGGCAAGAATTGATAAACGCTTCCAACTCGTCTGCGGAAAGCGGCTTCGTCACCGTAACGGCAACCGGCATTGTGGCTGGGAATCCGGCACGCAATCCGGCTCTAGAGTCATACTCAGATCCGGCATAGGATCTGGCATCAGATCCGGCTGAAGATCTGGCATTATATCTGGCAGCTAATAATCCAGTCTCTGCAAATCGAGAATCAGAAACTGGCGCGGCAAGAGAATGAGTAAGTGAGGGGGGGTTAAGGCTGCGTCGGGACCGGAAGGTGATGTTCGCTTCCTTCGCAGAAATTCGGTCTTGTGGGGGCGCTGGGGGGTCAGGGAGGCCCAAGTGAAAAAGTTCTCTGGGGTAGGCGTTATGTTGGTTTGGCCTGAAACGGGTTGAGAATACGTGTCGCATGATCGAAGATAGTACTTCCTAGAATTTTAAAGGTGGTACTGATGCACTGCACAGATATGTTTTTGCTAAACTTTACTAAAAAATTTGTGTTTATCTGCTCAATTAATAATTTTTTTCTGAATGCTCAAATAGCAATTAAACGAGCCTAAAGAGCCATGGAATGGTCTCAGACCTGTTATGGCGCAACCAAGTAATCCAATGGCAACCACTACACCACAGTGCTTCGTTGTTGTGTAACAGTACGGTATCTTTATTGTCATTAATATAAAAATAAATTTGTTTATTCGCCACTCAGCGAAGAAACACAAACTGAAACAATCAATCTTGCCGGCAAAATTGCAACAAGCAGAGAACCACAGCTAAGCAAGAAAAACAGAGGAATACCAAAACCTATACAAAATTGCACATGCATACGATATAGAATTATGGCTATCCAAGCCCTCGAACAGCAAAAGTGAATCTCAAAAAGTCATTGTATTAAAATAAACCCTACCCCAAATAAATAAATGAAGGAGTACTTGCGGCAATAGTATATACACCAAGTCAATCGACCTGAATCCACAGAACAGAGTGCCGATCAACGGCACATATTACCACTACAAGTATATATTGTTGAGAGTTTGTTACACAGATTTCAAATCAATTTTCCTATTAGGTGTCTCACTAGGCTTAAAGAGTACTTGCGGCAATTGCATCCACTACACCCACTTCAAGTGTCGTACGACGCTGTGCGCCGGTAGACTCGACCCCGTCGAATCAAACTTTCCATGAGCCGCCGCATCAAACCGGGTCGAGCCAAAGGTCGAGTTCAAGGCCAGGCGACCCCTCGTGTCTATTGGGCAGGCTGCCAGTGACGTGGGGGGACCGAGGGGCTCAGGGGGGGCACTGGGGGGCTGTGCCCCCTCGACGCAGTTGGTGAAATAGTTGTACCTCCCAAGGAGCATTTGATACTCGTTTAGATCTGATGGCTGGATACAATGCACAGCCAATCGCACGCAAGTAGGTCATTCCATGAATATTCATATTCATTGCTACAGACCTTAGAAAAACGCGACCGTGCTTTTATGCACAAAATCTTTTTTACTCCAATATCCCATGTACTTCGTGCTTTTTCCGATTTCCCCCTCAAAAAAAATCGCATATTTGTGCATCAAATCTAAATCATTCATCTTAAAATATAGCAAGTTTGACAAATAATGCCAGTTCTAATAAAAAGTTAAATACAAATTAAATTCATTGGAATTAAAACAATTACTAATCATTTGACTTACAAAGCAAACAAGCACGCTTAATGCAAAGATGCCTAAATGTCCAAAATAAAAGCGTCGCTCTGCAATTCAATACCTCATTGCCGTCCACCAGTTTTGCAGCCTGTAGCTGCCGTTCCCTCTCCCCCGTGTTTCTTCTAAACTCCCCCGTTGCCAGCTTCACCTCAGCGGGGGCTGCGTACCCCGCTCTTTTCCTCCCGCAACCAAGGAGATTGTCCAACACTGTCCTTTGGGGGGGTTTCCTAGTCGCCACTGGTTGAGTTAGCACGCTAGTGTCGGATGCTTGGGCTCGACCGAAGCCAAAGCAGTTCTTGCTGGCCTGAAAGCAATAAAGCAATGCTTCGCCTGCAAATAATATAGACAAATTCAATTTTCACTTCTTCATCTTCTTCTTATCCGCCATCCGTCATTGCTGACGTTTGTTTTTTGTAATTTAGGGGCCGTGTGTAGCACAAAGTCTATATACAGTCTGGTTCTGTGCATGAGAGCCGGCACAGAACCACTCTCCCTTCTTTAGTCGCCTTTTACAACTCGCTTGGGAGCTCTGGACCAATTGTTTGTTCCCCGGCCTGCAGTGGGTGCAATAATGCAATGCTTGGCCTGCAAGCGATATAGACAAGTTAAATTTTACTGTTTCAATCTTCTTCTCTTCCGCCAGCCCGGGCCGTCATTGCTACCGTTGTAGCTCCCTGGCAGCACTTTCGCAATCTTCCTCCACCCCTCCCGTTCCTCCACTCATCTGATGATAGCCTCCGTGGTGAACCTAATCCAGAGTCAGCTAGACTGTGAATGCTAACGAAGGCGTTGTGGTTGATACAGCTGCCAGCGGCGCTTCACAAATTGAATGAAGGAGATGCCAGCACCTCATAACGTGGAGGAGTCTAAATGCCGTAGATGAGTTAAGATCTCCGCTATAGATGAGTTCAGTCACAACGTGTCTGCGTCATATTACCCTGAAAAGATCAAAGTATACATTTCTCCAACATTAACACATATAGTTCTAGATATTCAACGGAATCGAATCCAATAAATCCGCTGACAGATAGTAGCATTCGACAAATAATAGGAATTCATAATCAAAGGAGCAAACCCTAGCCTGGCGGGTAGTGCCGGAGTGACGCGACGCGGGTGGCAGGTTAGCAGCGCGATGAGTGTCCGGGTATGGGGAATCAGTCTGCGACAAACCTCCGCTAGATCTGGCACTGACAGACAGCAAACATAAAACAACGGTGAAACCTACCTCTTGCTACATAATCTGTCGTTGGCAAAATAACATACCAAAGTAATATTCAACCCTTACTTGCTACACTTGCACTAAAAAAAAAAAATTCGCATTAAACCGCTCAACTCAATCAAGTATTTTCAAGCTTAAACTTAACTGAAGTTAAATCGAAGTGTTTATCAAGAAACAATGATAAAGCATCGGCAATGTTGCAAAAGAATACGCAAAAAACATAATAAATCTAATAGACGAAAATCACAGCAATCATTATAGTAGACAAGAAATCACAGCAAAAAGCTGACCATCTCCTTTAAACGGTGAGTAGCACTTTTTTTAAATTAAAGAAAAAGAGAAGAAAAACACAAATTCATTAAGAGGGGAGCAGCTGCCGCCATTACCCAATCAATGTGGTACGCTGTACTGCCCCCGCGTACAAAGCTCTGCCTACTGTGGGGGAAGGGTCACAGTCCGTGGTGTACCCGTGGAGCGGCGGTCTGGTCAGTTTCTCACTAGCCTGCTTCACTGCACGCGAACAAAGTCACAACGCTTGATCACAACTATGAAACCATGCGATACAGGCCCTCCAGCAAGACTGCTAAACACACAAGTGTTGCTAACTGCTAACCCAGTACCAGATAATTATTTATGTGGTTGGCGTCAGGAAGGGCATTAGACATAACAAAGCCACCTCCTGCAGTCCTCATAAAGCGTACAACATGGACATTAACAGAATAGATGACAAAAAAGACAGTTAGTTTTACAATTTTAATTGCAGTATTTTTTACTTTAGACGATCGGATTTAGTGTTCGAGCGGAAATGCTACCGATAATTACTGCAAATTCCGGTGATGACAATGAACTCAATGTAATCAACATATTCACCTATCATACCTTCCCTGCCATAGATCAGACTTTCTGCTTCTCCCCTTCCCTCAGCCCCTCCCCTTCCCTCAGCCCCTCCCCTTCCCTCAGCCCCTCCCCTTCCCTCAGCCCCTTCCCCTTTTGTAGCCCCTCCCCCTCCTCCTATAGCCCCTCCCCCTTCACAACCAGACTTAGTCGCAATGGCTACGCCGCTGCAACGTGAAACAACCCCGCAGGGCTGTGGGGTCTCCGCCCGGGGGGGTTTACTATCCCCCGGTGGGGCTAGGCGGCTTTTAGCTCCTCCCCGCTGAACTTTGAGCCCATCAGCGGAGGGGGTACATTTACGGTTCATGGCACTGAGTGGTTTCGCAGCATTGACCTCTGTCGTGGCATCAACAATAAATTTTGTCGTGATTATCATCGATATTGAATCATCAATAGAATCAGCAAAGTATAAAAATTAATATTTCAACATCTGATCGTAGCACATTATTTACATGTCCTACTACATAACTTATAAAAGAAATACGCTGTTAAACAATATAAAACTGGCAAATATTATCGCAAAGCTATTTAGCACTGTATTCAGTTCGTAAATTCTAATGTCACGTATCAGTGAACACACATGTGAGCCATGCAGCATTAGGACATAAATAAATTGAAAGCTTTTGTCGAGCATCTCTTGAATCAACTTTGTAGCAAGCAAAGAGCACTTTAACAGTAGTCTACGTTTTTCTCCTCAGAGTTTTACTTCATCACAAACATCAATAATATTATTGTACACAGCCAAGTAACAAGGTTAACAAGGCTAAAGTAGAAAAAATCGATGAGAAGGCATGCGCCTTAGCCTAACCCTAACACATCAAATATGGCAAAATTAACGTCATAGTAAAATATTAACTAACAAACGCCAGTACAATTAAGGAACATGAAAACTAGAAAACTAAAATAAATAAAAAGAAAAAGATATCGCCGCAAGAGCATGAGCAACCAAAATCAAAATCAAAGATCAATTAGTCGTAATATCTACAAAAAAGTTAGTATCAGCGAATACTATCATAATACTGGAACATTAGTAAAAGGATACAAAATGTTTTTACCTTGTGTGCTCAACGCAGGGGAACAGTCATCATTCCTTTTCTGGCGCTTCACCACAACATCATCAGATCTGAGCAAGGACGCAGACTACGTGAATACAGTGCAGGAAGACAGACTAAGCAAACAAAATGCCGGGAGACAGATTAACCGCTCACGTCACGTTAGAAAGCGGCTTTGTTATATTCAATTATGTAGGCAAACAAAAAAACTTTGTGTAGTGAGGTCAATTAAATAACAAGAAAGTGCACAGATACCGAGGGTTAGACTCCTATAGTATTAATACTGGTAACGGCATAATTTTGGAAACAACAAAAACCACCATATCATATATCGTAAGTTCATGAAACCTAGCACACATACATAAGTACCATTAATTATCAAAATATCGAACTATAACAATTGCTCTTACTCTTCGTCCAGATGGCGCTTCTGTGTTAAAAAATTGACGAATAGCTTTCTAATCTGGGACAACATATCGTGCAGCTTGGCGCAATGAAAGCAGCCAGAGGTTAAGACCACGGCACACTCGAAAACATTCAGCCCACCGGCAGTGAGGAAATTGTCATCAACAATTCAAATGTGGCTGGTCGCAATCCACAGCTCAACTGCTGTTACAATCCTAACAGTGACAGCAAAAGATCAAGGCTAGGCCAAATAGCACAAATTTTTAAAAATCTTGCTTGACTTATTTCGAACCGATATCTTGTAATCAAATAAAAATAGGAAGGAGTATTGCCACTCACTTCTTTTAAAGCACCAAACTACCTAGTCAAATAATCACATTTTTCTACAAAATATGTAATTTTCTGATCGAAACACTGATTCAAATACAGCACATCAGTTAGTAAAAATAGCACATTGAAATGATAGCACGGAAATATGTTTTATACGCTAAAAACTAATTTATTCCTTCTCAAAACACTTACGAGCGGGAGGGGAAGGGGGGGCGAAGGGGGGAGGGTGCTAACAAAACTCAGACGGATAGCCCATCCATTCAAACTTCCTCATATCTATCAGGAGGAACCACAAATATTAAATGAGACATTGCACGACAAAATCTTTCAGTTTTTGGAAATTGTTACATTTCTGATCCGATTTTTCATCTATTCGCAAATTGACAATGTTAAATAACCGCAATAACCTACCAGTTAACAACCAAGTTTTCTTTTGACCTTTGACAAGTTGATGTCAATCAGATTTGAAGTTTTTGAGCGAGGAATTTGATATTTTCAAATATTTTCAAATTTGATATTTTCAATTTTTGTGAAATTCCTGGTGGTACACAAGTCTGCGCACAAACTAATTGTCGACTTATAGCCAATAGCATTAAGTGAATTGTTCGTGAGTCTGCTGCGGCTGCTGTGCAATATTGTTGCAAACAATTTGGTCTTAATTTTGATTGATCTTGATTGTGTCAGTCATTAGCGTCTAATTATAGAGAGGACGATTTAACTAGTTCTTTCTCTTGATACATAAAAAAGTACATACATATCTAAGGCGATCGTCGGAAAGGTGATTTTGTCGATGAATAATCAATTTTGTTTGATCTCTTGGCCCCCAACATAGGCACAATTAATGCATTTGCCAAAAGATTACGATCATATCGGTAATTAAATGGCCTGCTTACGGTCTGGGCTATACCGGCCACGCCAGACTATGATCCTTTTAAATCTATACCCGGCATTTCGAGTAACAAGGTGCATTACAAGTTATTGTGACAAGTTGTTTTGACCACAGTTTGCTATTAAGGCCCATTGTCAGCCTATTATTATTGTCATGAAAAGTAATAACAAGTAATAACAACACAGCAAGTTATTCAAATCTGTGTGCGACAATCGATCATAAAGTCTTCTTATTGGATAATTGAAGTCAATACGGGCATTTAAATGTTAATTGTGCGGTTTTATTAGCTAAAAATGAGGACACTTATGCTTTTATTATGTTGGCTTATACATAGATTCGATAATGGTCAAGAGCTGTTGACATTGTGTTCTGCGGACACGCCGGTCGAGTCAAGGTTGAGATGTGCGACCACGCCGGTCTATTTTTTAGTCTAAAACTCCTAACCACAGCTTTAACTCTAGCCCTAACCCTAACCCAGCCTTCACCCTAACTTTTTAACCGTAACGGGGCTCTAACCGTAACGGGGCTCTAACGGTAACTTCTACGATCTCTACTCCTAAATCCTTTTCTAGGTGATCTATTTTGAGCATATCTATATTTAGAGTAGCATTGTGATTGGCTGGAACACCGGACTCAACCTTGACTCGATTCGCGGTGGTCAGCGCTGGCTAAATGTCAACAAACACTCGGCGATATCTCCTGACACTCAAACCCCCCCCCGCCCTCATTCTCCCCCTCTTGCCTAATCAGCCCTTCCGACCCAGGGGCGGCGCTTGCAGTCGGCGATCGGCGCTTGTCGGAGCTGAATGCAACGTTAGTACAATCTCCTAGGACTGGCATTAGTGTTAGCATTAGTGCATGGACTGTTTTATATTATGCATAGCATCAGTGCTAGCTTGAGTGTTAATAGAGCTAGCTAGTATGTGCTATGGCTGCTAGTTGTATGCGACTAGGGGATAGCTAAGTTTGTATTGTGTGCATTTTGACTGCGATTAATTTGTTAATAAAATTGCATGGCGTCAAGATCATGTCATATGTTGAGTTTGTTAAAAAATTTTTACTGCTGCAGTTTTGCTGCGCAAGTTTCTATTTCTATTTAATTCGGTTTTTCTGAGAGTTTAAAAGATTATGAGCTTTTTAATCGGTTGCTAAATTTTTATATCTGTTGCTAAATTATTGATGCCTGGTCATGGCGAAGCAATGCGCTGCGTTCTTGATTTAGAATTTGTGTTATGCGATATAATGTGTTGCCGAGATAATGTTAATCTCAGATTTAGATTTAGAGGCGCGATGTAGAAACGATGCCTAAATTTCATCTGTCATGTCTAGTTATACTTATACCGGTTGTCAAGTTTTGCTGAAGCTGAAAACGCTGCTTGAATAGTCTATTACTTCAATAGAGCCGAGTAATTTAAAGGATCGATTGTTGCAGACAGGTTTATAAATCAAAGGCCATTTCTTGGGCGGGATCGACACTGGAACGTTGCAGAGAAATTGAAGCACCTTGCTCAAGGACCGGCGAATGGATGTGCAGATAAATGTACGCGCTTTATATTGAACGCTTGTTGGAAAAATATTTACAATTGTTCTTTGATTAGGCTATTTGCTTGCTGGTCTGCCAAGTGTAATATTTTCTTGATGATATTGGCTTGATGATGTCGTAGGGCTACACGGCTTTGCGTTGTATCTGGACATGCCAACGTCCAATCATTGAACACCTTACTTCAGCTTGCAACTAATACAAAATAAAATAATTATCTAACAACGTGGTGACTTTGGGTGTTGTAGGATGCTTCCGTTCGATCGGGTGCTAGAGCTGTGTTGGGGTCAATTAGGATCTCATGAACTTGAGCTAAATTTGTATTCAAAATTTTGACTTGATAAGGTGATTGAGATATTTTTGTACTGTGCTCTAACGGCTAGTTGCTAGACCTCGATTTGAGTGCGATTTATGTGCGATTTAGTGACATAGTCTGATTTAATAAAATTTTCTGTTGCTAGACCTCGATTTGAAGTGTAATTTAGCAATCGGCAAATTAATTTTTAAAATCGCACATTTCTGCGATTTGAAGTACAATTTAACGGCCAAAGCGCTGAAAAGTCAGTTACGTTTCGAGATTAAAATTTTCACTAAATTATTGAACATTCACCACTATTGACACGTATTGACACGATTAGAGCCTTCCGGAAATAAAGACCAGGGTTCAGCGATATATGTGCACATTGGCTAAATCGCACTTAAACCGAAAAATATCGTCGAGCAACCCAAAAATTTCCAACTGCAGTTTGAGTAATGTGCGATTTAGCATATTTTCAAATCGAAGTCTAGCTATTAGCCGTAAATAAATCGGTCAATGATATGGTTATATATAAAACCATATGTGCTATATTTCTTTGATCTGTTGTGCCACAGGGATCTGTGACCTCCAGCTGCGTGCCCATACCGCGGCCCTCCCCACCCCCTCCTCGCCTCATTTGACCCCAACCCCCCCCAATATACCCTCTTCATTGATTCTACTTCAGCTGATTTCTGCCCCTTTTCTCTAATCGCTGTGTGATCACTTTAATGTCCAGTTTCTTCTATAAGAAGCTCAGTTTGATTTCTCGTTTGATGGCCCATCAAGTGATTTGATTGCCGCTTGGCTGCTGGATCTATTGTTTGCGATGTTTCAACAACAATACTCCCATTCGACTTGATTGCATTTGTACTCTCTGTCCACCAGCTCCTTTGATCCTTGGTTTGACTTCCGTTGATTCAAATATCCATTGGCTTGTATTAATTTCAATGTAATTGGAATTCTGGTTGAATCCCGTTGATGTCATTTGGCTCGATTAACGCCTGGCTGGACTGCGCATTGGCTTTCTTTAGTTGCTGCATGTTTGATTGGGCTACTTTTTGATTTCGGTGGGCTACTTTTGAATTTGATTGCGCTGCATCTAGATTTAATTGAGCTGCTTGTTCATTTACTTGCGCTACGTCTTGCTTTGATTGAACTACTACTTTTAAATTTGACTGGGCTGCTGTTTGATTTCAATTGACTGCGTCGTGATTTGATTGCGCTATATCTTGATTTGATTGGGCTACTTTTTGATTCCATTGGGCTACTTCTTGGTGCTTTCCTTTGGTTACGTCGCCCCGGCCCGGAGATGTCAAACAAGTCTGCGCTGGTCGTCAGTTGGAGGGATCGGCCCCAGAGGGTCTCGGTGGATGGGTCCCCCTTCACGAAGGGAAACAAGGGGGGCCTGTGTGGGCGGGTGAGGGGGAGGGCGAAGAGCGGCAATGACGTGCCGCAGACTAAAGCAAGCGGGTAAGCAGTCCGCGCGGTCTGTTTATGATGATGGTAATGGTACTAGTAAGTGAACTTCTTTCTTTGTGCTCATATCGGTGCGCTATTATCATTCTTTTTATTATTTTTTTGTCAGGTTTCTTTTCAGTCGTCCTTAGATAACTTTCTTTTAAGGGTAAAGTCATGGTGTATGCCCATACAGAAATATTTATTTCTCCTTTGCTTAGTCCTAGTTTTTTCGATCGATTTTATTATGTACTATTCATGTAAAGTTTTGTAAACATTGTATGAAATAATAAACTTTGAAAAAAAAAAATTCTATAGCATGCAGCTGTAGCACCGCAACAGCTATATGTGGGAAGCATATATGGGTGTGTGGTCCGAGAAAATATATAAATTTTTTAAAGTCTTTCTGAGGTTCAGTGCCTGATTGTGTCCTAGTGCCTAATGGATGCCCCTTGAGAGCCAGTCCGAGACTGGTCGAGGTTTAATGCCGCTCTTGGGACCCATCAACACCGAGTAGCTATTAAACTGCCTTGCGTCTGACTCGATGGCCTGGCACTTAACAATGCAAATATTTTTGTGATGGCCTATTGACTGCTCTGTGAAGATATGGAGTGGATGTTGGTTACTGTGTCATTGTATGAGTAACCGGTCAGGGCCTGATCTGGGTCTTGAAAAAAATGTAGCGAAAATTTGCCAAAAGAAATTTAGTTTTGCCAATTCCTACTCTTTTTCGCCATTTTTGTTGTACATTTGTTCTCTTCGGATGCACTAGAATATATCAAATTTATTGCTCTGTTGATCACCATTGAGCTTCTAAGAACAAAATATGGAAAAAAAATCACCAAGAGCTGCTGCCAAATCGGAAAAAAAAATCACCAACTGCTCCAAAAATGCTTTTTCGACGATTTTGGCCACTGACATCAAGCTCAGTAACTGGCAATGCAACGGATTGCGCCTCTGCCTGAGCACTGCATTTAATTTTTATTATTTAAATTATTTTATATTATTTTTATCCCGTTGACCCCATGTTGCAGGCAGGCCGCACGCAGCTTCTCGATGGGGCTTGGCATCGTGTAGACCTAAGATCTGTGCTGTCACGAATATAAATATTAAAAAAAAGATATCCCCAATTCGTTTATTGATAACACGGCAGACACGCCGCAGCCAATTACAAATGCACAAGTACAATGTTATACTGCATCGCAAAGAGTCGATTTAGAATATTATCAGCAGTTCAGTCCGGTTCCTGAATCAGGCTCGCATTTATTTAGTTATTGTTTATTTATATACTGCATGATGTTAGTAGCTGTGCTCTTGGCCTGACAATGGAAATGACAAACTGACAACCATAAATGAATCATAATTTGAGCGGTTTATCAATATATAATTGAGTTTATGTGCTATTGTTGACAGATGTTTCGCTGCTCAAGTGAGTTCAATTAAGATATTTATGGGCATCCAGGCGAAATTGGTTTTGATGTCGTTTGAGCTGAGTTCTGACGTGCGTGGGACGGTTTCTAGTCGAAAATCATCTAATGTGCAAACCGCCCAGGGCTTGAGATCTGTCGATTGCCAAAATTCCAAAATAAAATGATTTTAGTAGTGATTTTTTTTAGATTTTGATACAATTTAGCGGTCTAAACCTTTAGTGAATTTTTATTGATCCTTGGTTCTTAGACGTTCAGTTACTGGATCCATGGCCGATGAACAGCACAATATATCTAATATTGTCGAAGGAATATGTATCTAACTCGATTGATTTCGCCTTATAAAGTGCCAGGCAGAAAAAAAATTGAGCAATTTTTTTTCCATTATTTGGGACTCAGAACAGACACTGAAACCTTCCTTCCCGAAATCTAGCAAAAAGAGCAAACCAACTTCCTTTTTAAATTGACGGGTCTTCATTTCCTAATGAAATATATACGATAGTGAAAATAATTAACTGATATCAGTATGGACAAGCATGCTGCAATAGCTTGAATTAAATTGGTGTATTGTATTATTTAGTAGATTTAAGACTTTATCCTTTGTCACAGGTCCGTTATGGAGAGAGCGATGGCCGACATTGATCTTGGCTCTCAGTGTGACCTCAACTCGTTCAAGCCCTTCGGCGATCTCTACAGGATGGAGGGCGAGAGGGAGGAGGGGCAGAAAGGTCAGAGGTTGGAGAAGGGTCGCGGAAGGTCATATTTGGACAATTCTCTGACGAGCCTGACGACTGAGCCGGATTGGAGCAAGTTTGAGGGCGTGTTTGCCAGAGGTAGCTGCTGGTTGTGTTTTATTTCTCTGCCTATAGTTGATCTGGTTTTTTGTTATTTATTGACGTGTATATAACACGAATATAGTGTACCTCGTTATCTATACATGTATAACTAGGGGAGTTCAGCAATTTGGTAAATAATGATGATTTTAAATTCTGCATCCTAGGACGCTATATCCGAGACCTCAGAATCGTATTACTAAGGGCTGGTTTTTCCAACACGGATTTAATGGTGGTTCGGGATTTAGCCCATCTTTTTACATAGGCTAAATCCTGAAC
>JAQIWG010005123.1:0-14986 GCA_034695025.1 Chamaedrilus cognettii | reverse complement strand
GGGTGGTGCTGACAGAACAAGTTTTTGATATCGTTCTTAACAGTCCTTGTCTGTCTAGAGACGCGTGCCACAGTGGCACGCCTAGCAACATCGACAGGTGCAAATGTGGTACTTTCAGCGATGGTTCCGCATCCCTCTTGAAAAGTGCTGGCGTGCCACTTTTGGCACGCGTACCGCGCGTTGGGAACCCCTCTGGAGCTTAGATGACTGAAGGAGGAGGTGCGACTTTTTGCAATTTACCTAGCCCCGGCTCCCGAGGCACTGAACCGGATTGTAATAGTCTTCGTTACTATACACACAGTTCATAAATTTCCAAATCACCCATGATTAATTTCATTATTTAACGAACAATATTTAGCCTAAAATTATCCACATTTGCCCTTTAACTAAGGGCTTCCATATGTGACGTAACTTTATGACAACACTGGTCTAAATTTAGATCCGACACACTCAAGGCCGCGCCCGCTGGACGCTGCGTCTAACATAAAGGTACACTTTCATCGTCATCATGACTTAGCGTAATCGCTCCAACACAACTAAATATTATTTCAGAAATAATTTACAGCAAAATCCGTAATTGGCTGCTAAAGCGTTCTTTGAAATCTCTTGTAACAATGAGCGAATAACCTCAAATACATGACATAATTGTAGGCCTAAATTATGCGAAACAAAAAGCTGATTATTTTCCAACCGGAGGCGTGGTCAAGTGATGCATTTCCGATCAGATTCAGCCAATGGGCATCGAGACCTGCGGCTAACTTCTGTAAATCCGCCCCCGACAAATCAGCCTAAAAACAGCATATGAAAACAGCAACGGGTCATCAGTAACAATATTAAAAACTGTGGCCTCATTAGGTGATAGAGGTCGCATGAGCATCAACCAATGAATTCAAGTATTGAAAAGCATTTTAAAGGTTTTCACGATTCACGCACATTCTACCACAAAACATAAAAATTTTCAAATGGTCAATACTTTTAATCAAAATTCTTTTGCAGAATGCTACGGTTACGGTACAAAAAATACAATAATTGGACAACGCCTTCCACAAGACCTTCAATTTCAACACGAATTACTTTTCTAACGCTACATCAACGAATCTCCGAGATGCTTTTAAATCACACTCATCAATTACATACGCAACTCTTTTTTTCTAAGCAGCAGCTCAGGCGCATCAAACACACATCATGCGAAAACCAAAATAATAAAACATGCCGATCGACCTGGTTGAAGTTGAGCTCATCGAACTCATGGCCCCCGCTCCCCCGGCCCTGCTGGGCGAGTCTCGCGAGCAGCGCCGCGGGGTTCACCGCCCCTCCCCCGAGCCCCCTCCTCGCCAGCCCCCCGTACTGACTCGAACTGATGTTCTGCACCGACATTGATCGCCCGTGGTGCATGGTCATCCGGGCCGGCAGCCCCCCCGTTCCAGGGCCTCCCGCTCCCCCCCGCTGGACCTGACCCCAGGCCGGCGGGGGTAGGGAAGGAGGGGGGTTGACGGCACCCCAGCCCTTGAAGAGCTGCGATGGCGGGGGCACGGCGGAATTGAGGAGATATTGTTGTAGTTGCGGGGGGAACGGCGATGACTGTTGTTGTTGTTGTTGTTGGCCAGTTATCGCCCTTCTCTGCTGCTGCTGCTGCTGCATCTGCTGCTGCTGTAACTGCAGCTGCTGCTGCGCCCTGCTAGCCGCCAAATGCCCCGCTAAACTCACCCCCATCGCCCCTGCAGAACTCGTCGCCCCCATTCCGCTTCCGCCCACAATACCGCCCCCCATCGATAAATTCTGGAATGCCGCCGCAGACGCAGACGGCGCCGCAAAACCCTGCATATACTCCGTCTCCGGGATACTAGCCGCCGCAGCCGTCCAGCCTCCCCCAAACCCGCCCTGCCCGCCCTCCAGCGCACCCCCAGACACCCTCCCGCGGTCCCCCGAGGGTCTCGACAGGGCCAAGTGGCCGAGAGATGTGATGACCGCGTTGATGTTGACGTCGGTTCCCGCGGCGGACCCTCGAGGGGCCTCGGGGTCCGGCGCGCGGCCCGCCTGCTCCCTGGTCGGAGTGGGTTCGCTGGAGAGGTTCTCCGAGGATCCGGCGGAGGACATGTCGATAGGGAGGTTCCACTGCTTGGAGGACTTGGAGGCGGCGCCGCACCCAACCACCTCTTGCATTGTCATTGTGGGGCAGGGAACCAGACTAGAGGAAGCGAGAGGTCCGAGAGGAGAGCGATGTGCTGGATTTCAAGAGGTCTTCAGGAAAAGGGCAAAGAGAATGGTTATACGGCTAATCGTGAGAAGTAACCACAGATGCGTTTGCGTTGAGTCCAAATTTTTGCCGTGTTGCCTGCAGAACGAGCATACATGTAATAGCAAATTTTTTTATCGAGGAAGTCTTAATACCATTATGATATCTACGGATAAAACAGATATTAGATACGATATAGGCTAACTACAAGGACTTAAATTGTACAATGTCATAGTTTCGAACTAGATGACATTAAATTATATTTATTCTATGCTGTTGGCAATGCAACGCTCAGCAGTAGACCACATTGCATTTATAACTAAATTCAACGCCACTGTTACAACAGGCTTTAGCGTAAAATTACAGAAAAACACGCATACGACCAAAAAAGACAGATACCGTTTAAAAAAATGCATAAGCGGCCAACAAACTGGCTTACTGAAAACAGACCAACGCAGCAGCAGATCGCCTACACGTCACGTTGCTATCAACTGAGGCTACTAATTCTACGAAACTCTCAAGTAGGTGTGCAGTTAGTTTCCTTCCCCTCAGTCAAAAGCTCGCCAACAGACTGCGTGCAGGACTAGCCTGTGTAATGGGACTAGCTTACGTTCGACAGTTCAAGCGATTCATGGCACTACGCGATAACTCTCGGCACTGGCTAGCCAATACGTTTCCTCATCTTAGCCCTCTGTTTCAGTAGTAAGCTGGTCTAATCTAACGGTTCTATGATGCAGCAGCATCTTACTTAAAAGCTACTCGAATAGGCCGATATCTGCTCTTACTGCTGTTGCTACGTCAGCTGCTATTTCTGCTGCTGTTGCCGTAGCAGCAGCTGCCTCTGCCAACTGCGGCTGCCAAGAGTTGCAGCTGCCAAGAGAACAGCAGCTACCGCTTCCGCAGCCGCTATCGCTGCTGCAGCTGCTGTTGCAATTCCGGTTAGGCAACTGATGTAACTAGTGCTGATGCGTCTGTTGCAGCTGCTGCTCCCGCCCACGCATCTCAGTTGCTGCGCTCTCTGCTGCTATAGTTCTGCGCTCCCTACTGCCACTGAAGCAGTTGCCGATGGCGCTGTAAGCAAAGATTTCCGCTGGTAGGCTCTGACGCGTGATCGATGTTGCACGCTACTGCTTCCACTGCTGGTGCACTATCTACCAGCTACTGGAACTGCACTAACATGTAGCTGGCCTAGAAGACATTGATGTGTATCATGCACCACTGGCTATCGTTAGGCTATGCTAAGCTTTAAGCAGCTGCTTGCGGTACTGTAGTGGTCCTTAACGGTAGATAATTTTCTGCTCCATAAGCCCAATTGATATTCAAATATTATCAAGTTTCGCTCGCACAATTTGACGATAACTAATTTTATCGCCGTTTCAGGGCGATAATTCTGAGTTGGCAAGGGCTGTTTTTGTGTCAGTTAAGTTTCTATTTATATTAGGTTTTGAATATTGCATAATATCATCATGAGAGGCTACAGAATAGCAGAGCGAACATCAGTTCATTAAAATCGTTCGGGTTCTCAGTCTTCACAACAGTGTACATGCAGATCAAGCGTTTTCAATCTTTTAGGCTACTGGAAACATTTAACTTTTGTCAAGGAGGTTGTGGAACACCAATTCACTATAAAGAAGCAATACTATCCACAGGTACACTGCGAATTTGATGACCAGAAGTGCTCGAACATTTTGAAAAGAATGGCTTATTTGAAATGGACTATTGCAGTGCAGTTGTTCTTCTTTTACATAATGTAAACATGAGATTACCGATAAACTAGTTGTTTACGCCAGGGCACTAAGGTGCCCTAGCGTACACTATACAAAATGAATTGCTCAGTTAAATGTATTTTTATTAGCATCGCTACTAAAAATAAAAACGTGAAATATGAACACGCCAAGAAAAATGATCAATATAATCGTACTTGAAGATAATACGCAACGATTGCAATCAATACGGAAATCAAAACTGTGTAAAACAGCACATACACACACCGCTGAGCCTACTTATCGAAGCCAAACACCCGGAGAAAAACGCCGTCTGCTAGAAGATTAACACGGAAAACAGCTACCACGCGCCATAACATCGGCGAACGCTTCTGGGGTCACACTATATTGAAATAGATACCAGGTTGCAATTATTGAAAGTTTTAAACTGCGCTATTGTACAGATACAAAATATGTTATCGGTATAATATGCTATCGGTTAACGGTGATCTGTACATCTTGGCGCATTTTTGTTAATAAATTTTAAGAACAGGCTAAAATAGTTAACCTTATCAAAAGCCTTACCAACATCTAGGCAGCAAATGTTAACAGTAGTGTCATTGTCAATTGAAACCGGAAGTAAATGCAAATATCAATGCAAGAATCAGTGAATTTGAAGCAAGTAAAAACAATAGAGCATAAATGATAGGATTTTGATCCAACAATAAGGTATTATGATTATTGATTAATATGTGATAACTTTTTTTTTACATTTTCAAGGCAAAATGTCCAGTTACTGAATTAAAAATAAAAGACATGGCTTAGGTTAAGCACGAAAAGGATATCTACATTGTATCAGTGCATACAATATTCCATCTGAACGTAATTGAAAGAACCCAACTAGATTTATACAGCCGACAATAGCTTCCATGAACATGTGTGAAATTATTGACTGAATATAATAACTAATTCTACAAGCATTTCACCCAAGCAAGACAGACAATCCATACTGTTAGGATGTACGTTTAATATTAGTATCTAAGTCTAAGTAAGAAAACGTTTTCAAGCCACTCTGTAACATAGGAGTTTTTCATAATATTAAATCCATAACAGTAGTTTTTTATATCATGCACTACTACTTCAGTATAGAAATAAAATTATATTCATTGATTTGAAATACAAATCAAGTTTATACGATGAAATTCACCCAATTGTATGACATCTTAACAGCTAAGAACCAAATAACTGAGATTATACTCCCTATTAGAGGCTGCCGCAAATCCAAAAATTCTAGCAAATCACCAATCAAAATGAATGAACTCGCAAATAATATTTAAAAAGCACGTAAATCCCAGCAAAAAAAAAAAAAAAACTTTTCCAGAGAACGCGCGTCGCTTCCGCCTACCAGTTCCATTAACGAGCTACGCTAAATTAATCTATCTGACGATTATATAAAGGTGTTAAAACAACAACAGCGGCACACGGACTTAATAAAAATAATGATTCCAAAGAATTACTTCTAACATCGAGATGTTAATGTGCACCACCAAAATTCACAACAGCTGAGAGATTAGCGAACCGCTACTACTACGTCACTCAAGTCAACACAATATCTAGATTGAAACTTGTGATGGGAGAAAACATTCAAGACATCGTCTGGCTATTAAATAAGTTGAAATTAAATCTTGTTATTGATCACAAGATAATAACATAGGCTGGCTATTCAAAAAGTTTAAATTAAATCCTGTCATTGATCTTAAAGAAGTAAAATTGGCTGGCTGTTAAAAAAATAGAAATTAAAATTGTTATTGATCTCAAAGAAGTAAGAACGTCTGGCTATTATTAAAAAATTAATAACACGATCTTTTAACCGTAACATCATCAGGGAACCACCAAGTTAAAATTAAATCTTGTTCTTGATCCTAAAACATAAAATCGTCTAACGATTAAACGAGGTTAAATTAAATCTTGTCCGTTGATCTTAAAAAAGTAACGTACAATACAGTTTTTCATAATAAACATAGCAGCATTAATTGGTCAGCAAAAAGTTGACGGAAGTCTAAAGGAATATAAATTTTATTAGAAAATAAAAAATGCTTACTCTGAGCTAAGAAAGGTAAGTGCAAACCAATACCACTATCAAGAAGTAAAATTGACATTATGTTTGAAACAAGAGGTTGAAAGAAAATTCAGAAAAGTTTTAAAAAGAAGTAGAAGACCTACAAAAAGCAAATTAAGCGAATTTTTTAAGATGAAAAAGAATATTCGTTGCCTAAGTGATGCTAAACCAAAACCAAATGTCAATAAATCTATACGTAAACGCTTGCCAAAAATGCAAAAATCACGCACAAAATTAAAAAAGCTGTCTTTGCAATATCTGCCAAATAACAAAAAAAATAAGACCAAAATTTTGTTGATTTTGTAGCTAACCGAACTAGATTACAATGTCAAAGCATTAATGAAATCTAACAAAAAAGCTACAATTATCATCGTTCATACCTCGCACTAATAATTAGATTAATTGAACAATTGTTATGAAAGCAAACCAAATAATAGGCAAATGATAGTATAATGTCTAAACGATCAGATGAAGATATTTACTTTACATGTCCAAATGTCTACTAAGGAATATGAAATATGATAAATAATGAACCATTACTGTGTATTAATAGGGCAGCTTACCTACCATCTAGCAGCAAAATTTGCCTCAGATTATTTTAAATTTTAGAAAATAGTAGATCATGTTTTTTCGAAGAAAATTTTAAACAAAAGAGAGAGGTAAAGAAATGGCATAGTTATCTACGATTCAAAACAGAAAAAGATTAAGATTGAATTAACAGATTGAATTAACTGATTGAATTAACTGATTGAATTGACTCTAACACAATTTCATATTTTCTGCTATTTTTTATCTGTTATTTTTTATCTTTTAGATTTTGTATCAAAAATTACTGCTATTTTCAACTTGATACCTGAGTTTGCGATAAAATCTACAGGATCTCAATTTTAGGAGGACGAAATCGAAAAATTGATGCCAGCTGAGGATACAGTGCTAATCTGCTGATATTCAACTGATTGTCAAAATACATTTAAAAATTTACCCCAAACTATCGCTTCATTATTCTTGCAGTGTACATTGAACTGGTAACAGGAGCTTAATTAAGATAATAATACAAAACTGCCAGAGAAAGATCTACGCGAAATTCAACATCAACGCTATCATAAAGTGAACTTGGTACATGGTACACATATTAAATAGTGATAACTAAATTAAACCAATTACTGATAGAATCTAAAAGCTAATAGATGGTTTAACCTACGAGGATATAAGATACATAGTTTATTATTTCCTATTCAAACTAAAGAAATGTTTCTAGAAGCTTCCAAAAGTAAACCGACACAACATTCACGGCTAGCAATCAACCTCGATATATTTAAATACGTCAACGCATCCCAGATCAACTTTTAAACCACGGCTAAACTCGATAGAAGCTATTTCAAAACACTTAGAGTGGATTTTATAGACGTACCTGTGTTCCCACCTTTACCTTTGCTTAGGAGACAATTTAACGGCAGCCATGAACTGCCATTCGAAAAACTCGCTTTATGTTTCTTTAAAGAAAAAAATATATATATTCCACTTCAGAAATGACGTTAATATGAATGCAGTGTCAACAGAAATAATTTTGCTTGAAATCAATGACGTCATGATACTTTGATGACATCGTATATTAATTTATATGGACTAAACAAAAAGCTATTTTGAATGGCAGTTATGGGCTGCAGTTAATTGTCTTCTAAGCCAAGGCAAAGGTAAAGGTGGGAACAAAGGAACGTCTAGAGAATCCGCACTCACGACAACGGAAAAGGGAAGAGAATAAATCTGCTACATCACCCAAACCAACGAAATACTTAGGCATCTAAAAAAACGAACAACGGTGAAACCACGGCAACCGGTAAACTTGGCAAAACGTTAATTACTCAAGCGAGACTGCTACGGATTTACGTGACTTTCTACCAATCACGAACTTGTCAAAGCTAATGAAACAGTGGTACAATACCAATTGAACAACACCAGCAACTCACGCTTGCAATCTATCTCTTAAGCCACATTCACTCAACCACCAGCATCAGAGCGCTAGAGAATACCGTTGAAAAACCATCGAATCCAAGTGACGATTACAAAAGTTGGGATGAGAAAATGAAAGGCTAGCCGCCGACACTTGTATTATAGATATTTGTATAATTATGATTAATACACAGCTCTGCGGGAGAGAGAAATACCGTTTCTATCCAGCGACGCATGGACTTTAAAACCTTTTTTCAGAATTTTGCTGCAATATGATGCCGCAAAATCAATTGGAGATTAATTAAACGTCACTAAATGATGACCATGTCAACCGATTAATAAAGCAGTTATAGCACATGCAAAACCACAATTTCATTCAGTTATTCAGCAAAGCCCTCCTAACAGAAAATACAAGCAAGCCCAAATCAAAATAGAACTCAAAACTACCACAAAAGCATTAGGGACCCAAAATCAGCAAATGTTCGCAAGCGGCCCAAGCAGCTCAATTTTTCAGTTTGTCCTCACAGTTTCGCACACCCTAAAATCAAAGAACCTAAAAGAGTGATATTATTCAAATCGCTTCACAAATAGCAATAGTTCATAGGTGTACTACTTATGAATGCAGGTCAATAGAAGAGAAAAAGACGGCGCTGTTTACACATTGCTAAATCCGGCAAACAGAACTATTCACCTTCTCTCAAGCTACCTAAGCTAACACTATACTATTACAACGTAACAAGAATCAAGGCTACAAAAATAAGATAATATACATTGATAAATGAAATCGGACGAACATTGAAATCCCTGAATACAAGCGCCAGTAGAAAGTAACACACGATACAGTCAATCGTCAGGCTAAGCCTAAAAGCATGTTAAATCAAAAGTACACACAATTTCGACCAAAATCATACTTGTCAATTTCTACCATGAACTTTCTATAATCCTTTCTCAACGCCGCAATGCTGGTAAATAACTAAAAGCATGTCATTTAATTTTAAGCTGCATGGACACTATGCACTCATAATGAAAAGATTTCCGTTAAATGAAAGCTAATTTTAAAGCCACACTATATAGTTAAACATAGCAGACAAACGGAATATAGACATAAAAGAAAAAGATGCCGAAAGAAGAGCAATGACACCGAAAGAAACGTTTCAAAGTGCAAGAGTCAATAAGTGTTAATCAGTCTGAATATAATGAAGTAAGCAAAAGCGTAATGAAATTTCCCATAAGAAACTAAATATTGATTAAGCGGCACACAAACGCTTCCACATAATGTTTAATACACATAATAATGAAATGGATATGCACTGTGCACAAGTCAAAAGCCTCCACGGCGAGAGACCGCGGTATTTATTTTCTCTACAAATAAATCAATGACAAAGGCACTGACAACACTGTTAATACTACAACGCTTACCACACTGTCACTGCTGCATATATATTTGTCGTAGCGCAACGCTGCTTTTCATATCACTACGAAGCGCAATGCGGCAGCACAGCACTCAAAGCACGGGAAAATATGCCATGCGGGAAATACCCAAAGCGGGAAATACCCAAAGCGGGAAATATGCAATGCGAGAAATACTCGCAGCAGGAAATACGCGATGTGGGAAATACCCGAAGCGGGAAAAACCTGACCCGGCAAAAACCACGACACGGAAAAACGGCGACACGACAAATCAATGACGCGAGATTCGCCAGGATATGATGATCCGAGCAATTCACAATTATGACTGAAGTGAAACTGGAAGATATTCGATACGTTCAAGATACACACGACAAGATGGATACGTAAACACATAAATCACACAGGCTATAAAGGATGTGCATGTACGAGAGAGCAAAATAGGCCATTAAAGATCTTAGAGAAAAACAGTATGATGCCTGCAAAGAATAGAATATAATTATAAGACTTATTCACTATTAAATATCAGAGAAATTCTTTTATTTGCGAGAGAGCAAATACAAAGCTGAATGTTGTCTGAGCTGGAGATGCCAAGTATGACAGTCATCCCACATCTCGTTATTATCAGATGTCAGCAAGACCTAGCAATGAGGCTTATAGAGTGTAGCAAAATAGCCCTTTGTTTTATACTTTTTGATAGTAGGCTACTACCAAAGGAATCCAACGGCATTGCGACTATGAAACCTCATAAGAAAAAGACTAAGAAGAATACATTGATTTCACCGCACTGATTTACGCAGATTTACATTTTTATAGTCTGAGTAGCGTAGCTAACATATGTAAATAAAATCTTAATTGCGTGCCGTTATAGTTCAATCAAATAAATGAACAAAATTTGTGTAGATAAAATCTGAATTACCTGACGTTTTGATTCAATAAAATACATGAACCAAATCAGTGTCAATAAAGTCTGAATTAAACGCCGTTGTAAACGCTGCGAAGTAAAAGATGATACAAGACCAATTGGTACAAAAGGATATGTAGGATCAAACAAGCTTAATAGCACAGCTAAAAAAGAACGTGCACCACATGAGCATACTGAAAACATAGATTATAAGGTAGAACTACAGGAAGAAAACAGATATCAGACAACATATCTAAGCTGGTTCGATATAAACAGCCAATATATAGAATTTCTACACTTAAGAAAAAGTGCAGAAAGTTAAATTATGCTTCTATGTTGGCTTGACGACGAAGCAAGTCACGCTGCGTAAAATTCTAAATTGCCATGCAGAAAAATTGCACGACATTCGGCAATTTTCGGAAAACAGTTTTCCTTATTGCTTGAAGACAACCACTGACATGGAGTCATATATATGTAACTCCACACAAACGCGACACGATGCTGCTGAAACCATTACAACAAGGAAAACGGAGAATACCAAAGAAAAACAGACAAACAGGCCGACAGACAGACGGACACACATACGGACGGACCGACTTACAGATTGTTAAAAGAATCAAACGCAAACTCAAGCCGTTGACTGCGCTACTGACAAGCACGCATGTCGTGCACTGTGCAAGATATTGCAGCGAGGAAGCTGAAAAAATCGACAAAAACGGCAAAATCCACTACGGTAATTCTAGAAAACAGATTGAACAGACGCAGTATTACGTAGGCCTACCAGAATTGTGTACACCACCCAAACCGTGCCCAGTTATCAACAGAATACTAATGTTAACAATAAAAAACAAACATCGCAATGATTGGCCTGAACAATGAGCGCAGCGACACACCGCTTCGTTTAAACTAAAGCGTCAGCGCGCAGTGGATCTACTCAAAACGACAAAAATCATCGACATTCCACTGGCGCTGAAAATCCCGCATTGTAGATACTGAATATTCATGAGGCAGAACTGCAAGCATTCGGAAAGCACAAACGCGATTTGTAATTGAACTGAAATAACGGAAACTAAAACGAAGCCAAAAACACTGAAACGTTATAACTGACGACGCAAGCCACCGTCGACGGAACGACTATGTGTGGAAAAATCTAATATACAAAAATAAAGTCTCGCAAAGAATCGGAAAAAATTGTTGAATCCGTTTTGCGCACCGCAACCAAACTCATCGCAAAATTGGGCAAAAAACCAAGAAATCGGCCGGAAGCCTTAATATTCTAACGCGAGATATTAAAAACATCAAACTAGATCTAGATAACGCCATGTCGAGCAAATCAAATATAAAATCAACTCATTAGTAACATAATAGACTAATTGCCCAATTAGCAGCTACAGCGTAAAGGTAAACTTGTGCAAATCAAGCAAAACAACATGCACTCAAACCATCCAGCAACCAGCAAACACCCAACAGTTCGATCATGTGCGAAAAAGGCTAAAACCCGACACGAATAAAATCAAAAAGAGCTTAGGCAATTAAACAGAAGATTCAAAAACTAAACTGTAAAACCAAAGTGTCGTTAATTAAAACTAAATACAGTTCTATGAATCAATTTTGATCGACTTCCGATTTATGTATCTTGTCAACTTCGCATAGCCTACTATGGAAAAGAACAGCGATTATACCCACAACAACATAATGTACAGGTTAATAAAGTATGTAACTTTGCACTGCATTGATCTAGCTCAAAAGTAAATGTGACTGTAGGCAAAAACATTAGTAACTTACTTTGTTTTATGTTGCTTATCAATAGCCAGGGAACCAGTTTTCAACAGGGAGTTAGATTACACACAGAGTTATGGATAAATCAATAATATAAATTGATGAATGTGCCAACGTAATAATATTATGTTCAGTTTTATTATGAAACACGTTCACCGCAAATAAAACAAAATATTCTATTTTCTTTGCCCAATATTAATACCGATAATAATAAAATCCGTAATAAAAACTATATCCTAAAAAAAACTTTTTTCGGGCCTAAAATATGTCACAATTGCTCAATGAAGTCAAACTGATGATCCTCCAGTGTATCCAGTCGATTTGCATCAGGTAAGATAAAAAAGATTATTGCACATGTACACACGGAGTGACGAGCAAATAACTCCAACCCTATGCTGCTAACACTGAGTGAAACTAGAAAAAATCACCAATTGGGCTACGAAAACTAGACAAACGCATGTTGCGAAAAAGTGAAGGAACCATTTAATTCAAAATTGTAGAAGAGCACATCGAATGGATAAGATTTGCGCACGAGCAGCAAACTCTTTTTAGTGATTAAATTTAAACATTTTCATAGTTTGATAAAACACAGCTAAATTCAAAATATTGCAATTAAGTCAATTGTACCCGAATTGAAACCACAAAGCACAGACCAATGAATACGTTAAGACAAACCTTTAGTCTCTCTTTAAAGACAACAGCAAAATTGTTATACGCTGTGTGATTGGATCCCCTCAAAAAAAATTCAAAGGCTTTGATTTTTTAGAGCCAAACGAATAAATATATCAAAGCAACAGGCAG
Source organism: Chamaedrilus cognettii (assembly GCA_034695025.1). Classification (NCBI taxonomy): domain Eukaryota; kingdom Metazoa; phylum Annelida; class Clitellata; order Enchytraeida; family Enchytraeidae; genus Chamaedrilus; species Chamaedrilus cognettii. The sequence goes on along the minus strand of JAQIWG010005123.1, from coordinate 2,087 downwards.
CAAATATTAGACACATGGTATTATGCTGTTGCTAGAAGGCCAAATTAAAAGAACACCGCTCGCAAAACACCCAATCATATGGTAAATTTAAAAGATGTATTACTTTCAAGAATTGATAAAATCCACGAACTCAGTAGCGCTGCAAAAAATACCCCGCCACACACGGAACGCACGCCAACACAGAAGAACACATGACAGCAAGTCGACACTGAAATTGAATCGTTAGATTCCACCCGGCGTCGATTTAGGCTTCCGACTCGTCCTTGAGACGATGATTTGTGGCGTCAGCGCGACAGATCGGACACGTTCGATTTGTCTGCAAGCACAGGAGCATCAACCAAGTTGTATGACACTGAAGAATAGCTCTAGCTGGCATCGGATAATGTTCCATCGATGCGCGCGTGCTCGGCAGCGCACCGATCCCAGAGGCGCCGAGAATAAAACATTGAACACAATCATTTGAGCCGGGAACTAATAAATTTGAACACTGAACTGATGAAGCGATTATTTCGAAAATCATTCACTCTTTGAATCTCCATTTATGTTTTGCAATTTGATTGCAATACAATAATCAAACGTTATATAAAATTTAGAAAAAATCTTAATTTTTATTTAAATAACATACCACATGAAACCACACAATTACCATTACAGATCACGCAAAAAAATCTGAAAGTGCGGAAAAAGTCGCAATTGTAAGGCTGCAAAAAGTGCAAATACAACCTTGTTTCAGACCGCCCACACACTTTTTTACCTTAGAAAGCACATTAAAATTTCGCTAATAAAAGCTCTAGCTAAATGTTGGTGTACAGTGTGCATCATAAAAAATAACCCCCTACCGAATTTGCGATAATTCAGCCAAAAAATTATATTTCAGCATCACAAATTTAGCAGAGATTGAAGCTGAGATGATTAATCTACTTGACACAAGATCTCCAAATTTCAGATGAAAACATTAATGCGTTCAAAAGATAAGTAAATTCTTGCAAAAAGTTCTGAAAGGGAAATTATCCAACACGTCAATGTAGCGTGAAGTCTACAAAACCGTGCGACGTTGTCAACCAATCCACATTACCAGCATCAACAGCTGTGAGAACATGATGCTCAAATTTCCTTCATCCCTTATCGTTGTACACTTAACATCTACAAATACTGATTTTGTTCGCCTGAGAAGCTTGGTCACTCGTCTTGCTGCGAGCGTGCTGCACCAAAGAATATGGCAGACCGTTGCTTGGGAATGGGTGGCATCGGCCTCCTGCCATTGACAAAGACCAGAGTAGGTTTAGAGTCCAAGATTTCAGGGCACAGGACGTCGCAAATGAGCATAAGGAAAACTAAAGCAAGGTTGAAGCAAGAGAATGATCTCGTTAGCACGCACCTTCAGCCACTTGTCGACACACTTGGCGTGGAACTCGTGCTGGCAGGGCAGCGCGCGCAACAGCTGGCGCGCCTCAAAGTCGCACATGCACACGACGCACGAGCGCTGGTCGAGGGTCGTGCGCCGTGCCACCTCGTTGAAGCGGTAGCACGGCAGCTGGTCGATGTCGCTGCGAGCCAGGCCGCGCGGCTTCGCCTCGCCGAGCCGCTCCGCCAGGTTGAGCAGCGCCTGGCAACAGGGGGCGCAATGGGCTTTTTATGCTAGTACGACAAAATAGTAGCTTATTCATATACTAGCACAATGAATTAAAAATGTATGTAGTGAATGTACCAGTATGTAGTGAAATGTAGTGAAATGTACCAGTATGTAGTGAAATGTTCCAGTATGCAGTGAATGTACCAGTATGTAGTGAATGTACCAGTATGTAGTGAATGTAACAGTATGTAGTGAATGTACCAGTATGTAGTGAATGTACCAGTATGTAGTGAATGTACCAGTATGTAGTGAATGTACTAGTATGTAGTGCAATGTACCAGTATGCAGTGAATGTACCAGTATGTAGTGAATGTACCCGTATGTAGTGAATGTACCAGTATGTAGTGAATGTACCAGCATGTAGTGAATGTACCAGTATGTAGTGAATGTACCAGTATGTAGTGAATGTACCAGTATGTAGTGAATGTACCAGTATGTAGTGAATGTACCAGTA
>JAQIWG010005122.1:0-14986 GCA_034695025.1 Chamaedrilus cognettii | reverse complement strand
ATATTACCTTTCGAAAGAAGACCTCAGTGAAGCGCTAACTTTAAAGTATGATGCATTTAACTAAAACGGTCTGCTTTAATGTGCCAATAGGAAATAATTTACTTGAATAGTACTTAAATGCTTATACTATCTAAACTCTATCACGATGTCTCCGGTCACACACTATTACAATGCCTACTTTAATAATCCTAACTTATTTAATATTGGTTATCGAGTGAGTTTTCTGTTTATTTCAATGCTTGTGCTACTGCCACAATATCGCATACTGGATGTCTGTTGCCGCGCCATGAGGGGTGAATATCAGTGTTTTTGTAAATCTTTCACTCCTTTTCTTTTATCGTGTATAGCCTATGTCTTGTTTGAGGTGAATTTGATGTACCATGCACGATGACAGAATACATAAATTTGATTTGATTTGATTTGATCTCGGGATGAAGCCGCGGCGCAGCTAGCTTCAAGCGAGTCAACGTTGAATAACGCCACAGTCACGACTAGATGCATGCATATGTATTTAGTTTGCATATTGACAGTCAAGAAATATGACGGCATGTCGCACTCGTGTAGAGGAAATGGGGTCTATATCGTTACTCACAAATAATTACTGGGAGTGGCACGAATATTTTTTTCGTGCTATATCAATATCAAGTAGCAGGTGCACGACTCCATCTTAGGGTCTAAACCAAACTTTGGTTGTAACTTCAGTAACAACTACACAACAGTAACTACAGTACAAACGATAATGTAATGTTTGACACGGTTCGTAGACCTACATGTACATGCCTAATTATCATTTATCAAGGCTGGCTATATGAACAAGATCGACCGTGATTTATAATTTATGTCTTTGAAAGATGTATGCCTATCATTAACAAAACAAATTGGTTTTGCACGTTGGGACGAATTTGGCCTAAGCTACAGCTAAGCAATTGCGTTATCAAAGAAAATTCATGACAGGGATCAGATAACGATGTTTAAGTTGAACAATATCAATGGCGCCCTTAGCGTTCATAGCGCTTAGTAATCAGTTATAAATCATGCAGGGTGGGCCGAAAAAACCATTCCCTGGGATTTTGCATACATAACTAATGCAATTTGCATGTACATCCTACGATGGGCACATTTTGGCGCAGACAAATGGCCATCTAGCTATCACCAACATTTCTGTCAAGTTTCATGAATTTCATCGAATTCAGTACAACCAAAGTTGTGGGGCTTAGAAATTGGCTAGTCCGAAATATTGCTGCGTGAATGAGACAATTTGGCTATTCTATGAATTTGTAACACAATTGTTCTTGTGGTGACTAAATCTTGCACATAAAAATAACCATTGCTAACGTTTTGGTCTTATTTAGTGTCACTCTGCGCAATAGTTAAACGTTATGAGCTATTGACATGGACTTGTCAGTGCTTGAAACCGTCATTAATTGACGACTGTTAGGCTTATATTTACCCACTTTTTGGCCTTTGTATCGTGATTCGTGAGAAGCACGGTTTTATATTTTTTGCAATATTTATGTAGTCAAAAGTAGCTCATATCAGAAATGTATTAATCCATGCATTTAAAATCAGAATCGCCAGTTTTATCTATTTAGCCTATATAGGTTGTTTGTGCTCCTACCGGTCCAGTCAGTTATGCTTTTCTATAATTATATAAGAAATTATTATCTGCATTCGAAAAAATCGTTTCGAACAGAGGGGGCTGTTTCAGTAATGTGAATCTTCATAAGTATTTTCTTTTATCAAAGTATGACCTCTAGTGATACCAGATGTTTTAAAATTAAAGTGCTCATCAGGATCACAAATAATAGGGCCTATGTGTAGTGACCGTGCGAGATCTAGCGGCACCTGAGGGCAAGAGGTGTCTAAGACCCCCATGCATGCGGAGGCGTGTGCGAGGGTTTCTGGCGCCCCAAGAAAATCGCGAGCGGGGGGATGCTGACGGAGATTTCTCTCTCGTGCAGAACTCACGAGCGGGTGTGGGGGTAGGAACGACACTTTTTGAAAAATTTACTATATCGAATGAAGTACCAAATAACAATGAGCAAAATCTAATTTTTAGCTGGTACCATATAGTCCATACGTTACTGCAATATATGCATAACAATAGCCATGGAATATTATAAATTCGTTAAATTTGGGCTGAAGTTCTTTGCACCGAACGAGCCGAGCGAGCAAAACAAAATTCTCACTGCGAGACAAATCGGTCTACTTCAAATAGGGAATACCGATTCCCATTTCTAGGCTTTTAGCCTATCTCGTTGTTATTGTCCCCTCAGCGTAGTGAGGAGGATGCTTAAAGGTTGGGAGACATTAGATATCTGTCTTCCACCCAACTGTTTGGGGCCTCCTTATATTGGTCCCCCCGCGTCTTTCCCGTGATCAGTGCGCCTGGTTAGGTAAGCTATAGGAGAAGCTCCCTGAAGCTGAGAGATATATTGTACTCCTAAACTGAAATCCTTTATCTCATTAATATATGGGTCCGTTAATTTATGTTACGCAATAAAAACGACAACAAAAACTGCCGATACTTGTAGATACCAGATTGAATTTTTTTTCGTATGCGCCTATTCAATAACTAGATTATGTCTGAATATTATTTATGGTCTCTCAAATTACACTGCTATATAGAAAAGCAAATTGCTAATTCCACTGCTTGTTGTTGCTACCTGTACTTTACTGCTCCTTCGACCCGATCCCAATCTGATTACTCAAGGAATGCGCGCACATCGTCCTTCCATTGTTGACTATCTTGTTCAATCGCTCGCTGACAACGCATAAGTTTCCTACATGTATGAATACGGCGATTGTAACACTTTTACTTAAGAAAGAAAACCTCGACACTGCGGATTTAAAGAATTATCGCGCAGTCTCCAACCTCTCTTTTCTTTCCAAGCTTTTGGAGAGAATTGTTTGGCGATAACTCATTCAATCTCGAGAGTCCAATCACCTTCTCTCATCGTACCAGTCTGCAAGCAGAGCTGGCCATTCGACCAAAACCGCCCTGATGCGCATATATTCTGACCTCGTGGTCGCCTCGGATGTGGGCGACCTCTCACTGCTCGCGCTGCTCGACATGAGCAATTGTTCGACTGTTGATCACGACATACTCATTAATCGACTTGCTTCCGATTTCGCATTGCCCCATAATTGCCTCGGATGTGGGCGACCTCTCACTGCTCGCGCTGCTCGACATGAGCAATTGTTCGACTGTTGATCACGACATACTCATTAATCGACTTGCTTCCGATTTCGCATTGCCCCATAATGTAACCGAATGGATTGCTTCCTATTCTGAAAATCGTAAATAATATGTACGCTGCCTAATCGACACTTCGTCACCAAAAATCGTGCCCCATGGCGTGCCACAAGGTTCCGTTTTGGGCCCCATGCTTTTTCTTATGTACACCGCAGCTTTTCAGGACATCGTTCACGGCCACAGTGGTCATTTCTGCGCCGACGACTCTCAAGTTTACGGCATCTGCGCTGAGGTCAAGTCAAGTTCTCATCAAACTGACCTTTTGTGTAGCAAAATAGTGAACTGTATGAATACGATTGATCAATGTATACCAAACCCGCGTTGCCTGCTCACTCGAGGTCTACCCGATCGTTATATATTTTTTCTTTATTTCCAAAACCCTTGTTTCAACTATACTTCTTAACCCGTATAGCCTATAGGTTTTCTCCATTCTTGACTTGCTTCTATGTTTCTTTAGACTGATGTGCTACAAACTATCACTCAACTCGTCTGAATATAAAATAAGTTTAATTATAAATTCAAGACAGTTTGGTAGTTGCAGAATGTCACAAAGCAGTAAAAGTTGCAGAACATGTGCTATTGTCACAAGACGGTCCTTCCCTTAAAATACACGCTTCAACACTTCGAAGGCCAGCACGCAAGTGCGGTAAAGTTACATTCAAATCCAAACTACAATGGCAAACTAAACTTTGCTCTCTAACCAGGTATACACTTTGGCAGGCAGTGCACAGTCAGCCACGAAACATGAGAATTGGCGAACAGTGAAATATAAATCTGGGGAAGTATACAACGAAATGAAATATAATACTGAACTATTATATAATAATTCTAAACGAGACAGAATGGGTCTGTCACACAATAAACCTCTAATCGACTAAAACTCAACCCCACCAAGACTGTGTTCCTATGATGCGGTACAAAGTCTCATCTTTTACATCTGCCCATTCGAAATTCTCATCAACCTCAATCTAGAATTTTTCCTCCTCAAATTTCACGATATGCCTCCCTCCTTTCACTTCCGTAAGACCTTCGTCCCCGTGTTTTCATCCCTTCTTCAAGATCTCATCTCTACCCCATCTTATTATCCCTCGTGGTCAAATCGATGCTCCATCTGCTTACCCCTTTGTCGACCCATTGGACTCCGTCGGCTTAACAGCACATATAATTTCCTACGCATAACTCAGGACGGTGTGTCCAGAGATTGCCTCTGATGATAATTGTCCTTGATTTCATAATCATCCGCTCGACATCAACCATCGTTTCTTCTTTTTCTTCTCTCTTGCCACGCATTTCAGATCATCTTCCCATTCTTTCAACAAATCTTATTCTTTCAACACTTATGGTCCAGATATATTCCCACCAAATCGCATTCACACGTATTATCGAAACAATCCAACACAATCATAAAATTAACACCAAACTATTTTCCATAGATGTTTTCCATCGGTTCTTTATGCCTCACCAGCTATTACACTCACTGCGCCTGTCTTCAATATTTCTCTGTCACTCTCATCTTCAGCATCAGACTTTGGTTTCTCTTTTCATACCCTATATATAGCGTAGCAAAAAAGGTCGTGAACGATTTTGAAGTACAAAATATGCCAGTTAGCTTTAACCTACATCATATCGTTTAATTTTGGCCTGTGCACAATTCAAATAACTATTATGTGCAAAATTTTGAAATTTATCTGAGGTAGAATGTTATTTAAAATATGTACATATGGTGTTGAGCTTTCCAAGCGGGATTGAACCTCCATGAAGGCCCTATACTAGAAAATTTCTAGGGTTGCGGCAGTCATACCTCGTGGGAAGACGAAGGCCGAAGTGAAAGAGATCACGGGGCCGTTGCCATGAAGCGTCAATTTACAAGACTTAATGTACATGTAGGCTATTGGATCTTTTTATGCCGCGTTGGCATATAGGCCACAGTTTTTTTGAAGCATCACAAAAAAAAATCGGGTTTCGGGGCACTGGGCGGGATGCATCGCCGTCTTTCTGGTTCTGTCCTTGAAGTTGTGTGCTAAGTAAAACCAGCAGCACAAGCAATAAATTTTCCGACAGTTAGTCCATGATATTACAATTTAGTCTTCCATTCCGCCAGCATTTGTCATTTTCAGGTTTGTCTTTTTTGCACCCAGAGTGCAAATGGTGATAACCTCAAACCCCAAAAAATCAGAAAACAACATGCAATATAATTATTGCCATCCACAAATAAGCAACTCAATCATCCTTAAAAGCGCGTTACATTTTCAGATACAAGCAGCTTATTAAAGGCTATAAAAACATCTGTACATGTAGACGTATTATTTCTAATAGCAACATATGCACGGTCAAGCTGAATTTCAGCATGTTGAGCGTTAGCAGCGCTTACAAAACATTGTCGCATACGTCGCTATACAAGTCGCCAATATTTGCTTCAAAAATGGTATATAACTGATCTGATTAAACCTAAACACTCCAAGGCTAAGCTTTTGTGCTACTAGCTTCTCTTTCACTTTCGTCGAAAATCGTTCTCCTGCATTGACGGATCTACGGCTCGAGCCCCCAGTCGTTGAGCACGCGCCTGAGTCTCGCCCAGAACTCCTCCCTGTCAGCGGGACACTCGTCCTCATTCCAGCGGATGTACGTGTTTCTGCGCACGAGCCACTGCAGACAGGACGGCATGTCCGCCAGCTCGAGACGTCAGCATGATCGGGACGAGAATATTACGTCCTCTGTCCAAACTCTGCATTCGACTCATCTCCATCTCAAATTTGCACCAGTAGCTACCTAGAAAATTCTGACTCAAGACCAGAATTATTTTTCTGCTCTGCTCTATAACCGTGAGAATGTTTTGTTCAATGGCACCTCCTGCTTCAAAGTCTCGTTGGTGAAGACCGAGACGAAGGGATCTATTGGAATCAGACTCAGTTACAGCGATGCTTGAAGTGCTCATCAAATGATCATCTGCAGGAGATTCAAGATGTTTCATGAGTTCGTTTCTCATCCATGCGCTATCCTTGTGATCAAAGGACACAAATGCATCATAGGCAAAATTCATCAACCTTTCCTGTAATATTTGATAGCTGTCTCGTTTGCTTCTGAAGTTAAGAAGAAAATATCTAATATCCCATCTGTGTCTGTACAAAACTACAGACAAAACTAGTGCCAGCAGGGAAAAGCCCGATAAGGTCGCAGATATAATTGGAATCAAATTTGATGAGCACTCAAATTTCAGGTGTACAAGAATGAAATCAGAAAGTCTATCAAAAGTTACCAGAGTTTTGTTGAGGAAGCAAAACATTTTCTCAAATTCGTTCAGATTGTTCTTCTTGTCGCTCATCCACTGAAGAAATTCTATTGTTGACATGAACATTGGATGAGATTTCCTTTTAGATCTATTGTCGTGTTTGAAAATGTGATAAGATTAAATAAATTTCTTAGAACATTGCCGTTTAGATTTGTTATCAAATTATTAGATAAATCCAGCTGGAAGAGTTTTGTAAATTGAATCAGTTTGAATTCAATAGAACGCAAAGAATCTTTGCTCAGATTTAGCTTTTCAAATTTGTCAGATTGAAAAATATTTCACTCGGCGAATACTTGATATTGATTTGAGCCAAGTTGAGTTCCGACATACGACTATAGTACTGAAAGATACTGCCATTAGTATCTTGCTGCAATAGGTAACCGATATCGTTTCGCTCAAAAATAAATCGTTCAAGTGTGCCACCTCTTTCGATCCAGAGCTTCAAAACATCTGAGGCTAAACAAGTTGCGCCGTTGTCGCTGACGTCTATTGACCGTACTGAATTATAGCTGAAAACAAAATTTGACCAGTGAAAACCTGCACCCCGTTTCCTCGATACACGAAACTTCTCACACCCTCGCTGTGAGCTAGATTGCGAGCACAATTATTTAAGGCATGTGACGTAACTGAACGGCTAGAGTGGCTGACAGGTTAAACATTTCCACATACTGTGGAAGAAAAACACACCATGGGCCACCATCGGGAAGAGGAAGCAGCATATTCTGTGTCAAAGTTTTGTGATCATAAACAGTGGTGTAACTATCATCTTTGAACGATTTCCAAGACTTAGCTTTGCATTCGTAATTTGAAAGCGATTTGTCAATGAGAGTTGAATGATGACTAGGTATAAAGCAAAGGGAGATGCTTTGGACTGTGGATCGTACTGACGGATTAGGTTGCTAGAGCATACAATGAAAGTGTTGGAGCGAGCTGTGGAAGAAAGAATTAGGAGGAAGGTCGATCTGGATGATATGCTATTTGGCTTCAGACCAGGAAAAAGTTCAACGGACGCAATATTCATAGTGCAGCAGTTGCAAGAAAAATACTTAGGAAAGAAATGAGAATTATGGATGGCTTTGGAGAAGGCTTTCGACAGAGTCCCTCGAGAAGCCTGTTGCGGTGTGCTTCAGAAAATCACCCAAGCTGAGTAAGAGTGATAGTTTTATTGGGAAAATAATTTTCATTTTGGTTAAGGTTAGTTCTAAATGAATAATTTTAGTTTTGCAGTTTAATTTATGTCCCGGATCAATTCCCCTCGCCATTGAAAATTTATTAACGATAATCTCCAATGTTCGTCATCGTCCTTATCATGCAATAAATATCAATGGCTACAATTTAACTACCGGGCCACGCAGGCCTAGGCACTGAATAACTATATTAGGGCCCACATAACTATTCTATATTTACCTATCAAATATCCTACTCTGCACTGGTTTTATTGTCACATTGCAAGGCCAAGGAGCCAAGAGATCAAGTTTGCAAAAGAATAGAAGAAGCCTCCTGCCTAACGACGAATGGCAGCTTTTTCTCCTTGATTGGTTCCGGTTCTACTTGTCCATGGCATAGGGCATGGGTTCTCAAGTGCCCCCCGTGGCCCAAAAGTGACCCGCGAAGACCTTTAGGCAGCCTGCTGAAAGGACCTCTTTGGCTCGAGGCAATGTTAATAAGCTTGCTATTGTGATTGATTGTGTTATGGGACATTTACGTGATAATGATAAAGAGTGGTGCGATACTTAGTGGTACGTATTGTAGTTGGAAACACCCATGCACAAGATTCACGTATCTCGTGCATGGGTGTTTGGTAGCGTTAGGCCAGGGGTTCTCAATCTGTGTTCCGCGGAACACTGGTGTTCCGCGGAGAGTAGCCAAGTGTTCCGCTAAAGAATAGAAGAAAATTAAAAAAATTGATGCAAAAATTTGTAATCAAAATTTGTTCATAGTCTTTGTCCTGCTTAGGAAAAATCATATCTGTTTCGTTGCTTGGTTCATAACACACATTCTTGTTCTCAACCAGCAAACTTTTGCGTTACGTCGCGCAAGTTAATACTCTATTACTTCTGTAGCTAATGTCCAAACTTTGTCGCTTCTCTCCTCCACTCCCTTCCCCCCTCCCCATGCAGCGTGACGTAAGGGGCCTACTTCACGGACGGTGTCCGATAACGGCCCTTAGGTATCCTTTTCGAAACCATCGAGCACACCCCTTTGTAAAACTCGCTGCTCCCGTCGGGCGCAGCGTGACTTGGTGTTCCCCGACAATCGTTATCTAAATTAAGTGTTCCGCGTTAACAGATAAGGTTGAGAACCCCAGCGTTGGACCTACAGGTTATCAATCCGTCCCCATACACTCTTTTCGAGTCTTGTTGGTGAGCTCTTGACTAGACAGGATACTGGATGCTGTTGCTGCGGATGAATAAAAGGAAGATTTAATTTAACAGCAGTCCCTCGCGGCCCCACCCCCCCCCCTCCCCGCTTGTGAACTCAGATCGATAAAATATCAATTTTTGGATATGAGTGGCCCTCGAAGATTTCTAAAACAAAAATGCGACCCCACCAATGAAAAAGTTTGAGAACCACTGGCATATAGCCACGGTAACCGGCGCAAGCAGGTCATAGCACAGACCGTTACTGCAATCTGCACTGGCGTTGATCTAAATTCATTAGACTAATGATCTTTTTTTCAACGGCACTTTCGATTAAAAAAGGCTTACTCGAAAATCAAGATCGTACAGCGGCAGCCCGAATGCAAAGTGACCAAGTCAAACAACTGTATATTAACTGTAACGGAACGCCGGTCCAGCGCCCGGACGGCTGGCACTCTGCCGACGTTGCGCGGCGTGGTCATGTTCGTCGTCGGGTCGCCGAACTCTGAAAGGTCGGCCGCTTTGGTGGAGGCGCTTGAACCACTGAAGGAAGTTTGTGCTAGCACTGTTGTACTCGCAGTGCTCGCAGTGCTCGCAGTGCTCGCGGATCTCGTAGTTCCCCGGCCTCAACCTCTACGTCCGGGCCTCGGCAGGGGAAGGAGCACCTTAGGGTCGCCCGAACGCCACGGGTCGTCGCTTCCCGGCCTCGACCTCTACTTCCCGCCTCGGCGGAAGAGGGAGGCATCGTAGGGTCCGCTTGCACGTCGGCCCCGACCTCGTCGTGGGAAGTGGCAGCGCTTAAGTTAGGCGATTAGGCGAGAAAGTTTATTGGAATGATAATGGTCTAGTCTTTAACCGTGTAGAAACGATTTCAGCAAGGTCCATCGAATTTCAACCTATTTTCGTCTAACTTTTTATTAGGCAGTGTGTGGGAGGGGGTGGGGAACTGTTTTAGTAGGATCTGGACGAAAATACTCACGGATTAGGGGGATTAGGCGAAAAGATGAGGGTGTTCGCCTAAGGTTTCTACTATTGCGACTCCAAGGTTTTCTAATCTCGTCAAAATCGGTCCGAACTCTCTTCGGGCCTAACTTTTACCTAATCGATACAGGGTGGGCAGTGGAGATGGTGAGGGAACACTTCTTGACAACATTTATCAATAATAGATGAGAATAAAACCAAGTTTAATGCAGATAAACAGCAGTACGCCATTTATTACACGAGCAGGTCTCCAACGCGTCCGACGTCAACAACAACGCAAGCGGAAAAGAACGAAAAACAAGAGCGCAAGTTTGCGCCTAGCAGTCACATCGCTTACTAGCCAATTAGAAATTAGCTAGCACTGGAATAATAATCCTAGGCCTGGTAATGTACTAAAGTAAAGCTAGAAGTAGAATTACATGTAAAAGAAGAATATAGGCTTCCCTATTCATCATCATATCCTAACGCAACCAATGTGGGGTTTAGCACTAAATAGCCTGGTATAGCAGAAATTGAGCATCATAGTCAAAATTCCAGCATCGCAATCACACAATGAAACATAAACTACTTCGGACATCAGTATGGCAATTAAACACAGACTAAAAAGAAGGAATACAGTAACCAAGATTACTGAAATAACCCAGGCCAGTAGGCCAAACTAGAACAGGATCACTATTACCTTAGCAAAACCTTATACAATTGACTAAACTAGACGCAAATAAAACTCGTCAAGGCCGGTAGACTTAAACAATGTTCAGTCAAAGAAAGTAAAATTTTAGCGGGACCCTGTCCCGCTACATAACGACTGGGGGGAAGGGGGCGCATATCTAAGTTGACTCTCTCTTAATGACCATTTTAAACTTTTTTATGACAAATGTACAATTCATCATCAATCTGTTTACATCAACAATTATTGCAATATAGGGGCCTATGTCAATTTGCGCTAGAGGCTATGTCAATTTGCCTACTACAATGTATAATTATTAGGCTACTCGTACTTCAAATCCGCGTCATTAATGAATCTGACATTTAGGCTTTCAGCAGCAAAACACTCAAAGTTGGCTGCTGCATGTTGAGATAGATATTCTGTGTTATTCAATAACAATGATTGACTTTAGGTAATGATAGAATTAGGTAATGATAGAATTAGGAGGAAGGTCGAGCTGGATGATATACAATTTGGCTTCAGACCAGGAAGAAGTACAACGGATGCGTATTCATAGTGCAGCAGTTGCAAGTGAAATACTTAGGACAGAAAAGAGAACTATAGATGGCACTTGTAGATTTGGAGAAGGCTTTCGACAGAGTCCGTCGACAATCCCGCTGCGGTGTGCTTCAGAAAATCACCTAAGCTGAGTAACAGTGATAGTTTTATTGGGATAATAATGTTCGTTTTGGTTAGGGGTTAGTATTAATAATATTAGTTTCATAGTTCCATTTATTACTCGAATCAATTCCCCTCGCCATTTATAATATATTAACGATAATCATCAATATTCGTCATCTTCCTTATCATGCAATAAATATCAATGGCTACATTTTGACTACCGAGCCACGCAGGCCTAGGCACTGAATAACTATATTAGGGCCTATATAACTATATTATATTTACCTATCAAATATCCTACACTACATTGGTTTTATTGTCACGTTGCAAGGCCAAGAAGCCAATAGACCAAGTTTGCAACAGGATCCAAGCAGCCCCCTGCCTAACGACGAATGACTGCTTTTTCTTCTCTATTGGTTCCGGTTCTACTTGTCCATGGCATAGAGCATGGATTCTCAAGTGCCGCTCAAGGGCCCAAAAGTGACCAGCGAAGACTTTTAAGCAGCTGAAAGGGCCACTTTGGCCCGCGGCAATGTTAATAGGCTTGCTATTGTGGTTGATTTTTTGTGGCATTTAGGTGATAATGATAAAAAATGGTGCGATACGTAGTGGTACGAATTGTAGTTGGGACTACACGTATCTCGTGCATGGGTGTTTGATAGCGTTAGGCCAGGGGTTCTCAACCTGTGTTCCGCGAAGAGTAGCCAAGTGTTCCGCAAAAGAACAGAAGAAAATTTTAAAATTTGATGAAAAAATTTGTATTCAAAATTCGTTCACAGTCTTTGTCCATGCTTTAAGAAAAATCAAATCTGTTTGGTCGCTTGGCTCGTAAAACACATTTTAGTTCTCAACCAGCAAACTTTTTCGTCACGTCACGCAAGTTAATACTCCATTACTCCTGTAGCTAATATTCACACTTTGTCGATTCTCTCCTCCACTCCCCCCCCCCCTCCCCATGCAGAGTGATGTAGGGGGCCTACTTCACGGACGGTGTTCGACAACGGCCCTTAAGTATCCTTTTCGAAACCTTCGTTGCACACCACGTTGTAAAACTCGCTGCTCCCGCCGGGTGCAGCGTGACTTTGTGTTTTCCGACAATCGTTACATAAATTAAGTTTTTCGCGTAACAGAAAAGGTTGAGAACCCCAGCGTTAGGCTTACAGGTTATCAATCAGACCCCATGCACTCCCTGTAATGTATATATATATATTATATATTTTATTTTATTTTGCATCAAACACAGACAGCACGCAAAAAGTACAAATCACGGCTGATTCAAAAAAGGCTAAAACCACAGGTCCAAAAAGGACATGGACATGTCAATATATGGCACCTACGAGGAAATCAATGTCACAGAAATTGACACAGTGGCCAAGAGATAAAAATATCGTAAAACTGATAGCACAGTTACTGAGAGAGAAAATCAAATCAACATACTAACACAAACAGAATTATTTAATTAATAATATTATTATCAATCGCAAAATTAATAATTTGATTTAATCAACACAACTCACATTAATTATTAATAAACATTTAATGTACAAGATTCAAAATTGACTAAAATTTCATTGGGCCCATAAATAATATTTTAAAGGATTATGAAAAAAGCACAAAGCTCAAAAGGAAAAGAACTTTAAAAAGGAACGCAGAATTGTGGTCCAATTTACATGTGGCCAAAGAAATATATTACAACGCACCTTGTTCTAACATAAGCTCAGTAATTTTAAGTGATAGAAACGTTAGAATAATCAATAGCATAGGGCTAGGTAGTAGTGCAGTTTAATGAAAAATTTACTGTTAAAAACTCCGATAGATCTTCTTTCACAAGCAATTTTCTAAAAATAAAAACCGTAGGAGCACATACAGTTTCTTCCTTGAGAGCATTCCAAGCAGCAGCAGTGCGAGACAAAGAAATGTAAACGTGTTTCAAGCCTTGGTGTTTAAGCTTTCAGCTTCAAACTATGCCCTCGCGTGCGCCCTAATCCTTCAACTATAAAAAAATTGACTATATTGGCTACGTGCGACAAATGGTGCAAAAATTTTCATCAAAGCAAAAGATCAGCCCCCAAACGTCTAAGTTCGAGAGTGCACAAACCAGCCAATTCAAGTCGGGCAGCATACTACAGGTTTTCAAAACCTTTAAGTCTTTTTGTAAAAAGTCCTTGAACTGATTCCAAACGAGTTATATCTAAATTTGTGTAAGGAGACCATACTTCTAAGCAGTGTTCTAAAATTGGCAAGATATAAGTTTTAAAAGCAACGAACAATATTTTTGAGTCTTTGGTAATGAAGCTTCTATTCAAAAGAAATAGACGTTGTTTAGCCTTAACAATGATGCTAGAAATATGGCTTAAAAGTTCAGTTGAGTAGTATACTGTACACCAAGGTCAACATTCTCAGATACACAATTAAGCTGGTGGGTTCCAAGTTCCACTTGAAATGATATTTCTACAGGTTTTTTGTTTCTATTTGAAATAGGCATATAATTACATTTAGCAAACGACACAGGGAGTTGCCATGTAGTTGCCCAATGATTTAGTGAAGACATCGCTAGATTGAACGCAGCAGTGTCACCATTGTTTTCGAAACCCATATAACTCTTCAGATAGTCGGCATAGAGTTACATTGTTCTTTAATGCGTCGCAGATATCATTAACGAAAAAGATAAAAAGCGTAGGGCCAAGAACGCTACCCTGAGGCACACCACTGATTACGGCTCTGGCTTCTGAAAGAGCTTACCCGACTCAAACCCGCTGATTTCTTTCGGTTAAAAACGATGCAATACACGATAACAGCATTTTAGTTATGCCAACATGTGATAGTTTGGGTAGTAGTTTCGGGGCAGACACGCTATCTAGACCCTTCGAGTCTTGTTGGTGAGCGCTTGACTAGACATTACATTGGATGCTGTTGTTGAGGATGAATGAGAGGAAGATTTAATTTATCAGCAATCCCTCGTCCCCCCATCCCTCCCCCTTTATTCAGCTCTGAGCTCTTTATTTATTCAATAAAATACAATTTTGGATATGAGTGGCCCTCGAAAATTTCTAAAACAAAAATGCGACAACGCCGGTAAAAAAATTTTTTAACCTCTGGCATATAGCCACGGTAACCGGCGCATGCAGGTCATAGCACAGACCGTTACTGAATCTGCACTGGTGTTGATCTAAATTCATTAGACTAATGATCTTTTTACAACGGCACTTTCGGTTAAAAAAGGCTTACTCGAAGATAAAGATCGTTAAGCTGCAGCCCGAATGCAAAGTGACCAAGTCAAACAACTGTATATTAACGATTGGGGGGAAGGGGGCGCATATCTAAGTTGACCCTCTCTTAAACCACCATTTATAACTTTTTTTATGACAAATGTACAATTCATCACCAATCTGTTTACATCAACAAATATACCAATACAGGGGCCAACGATGTCAATTTAGCCTACTACAATGTATATAATTATCAGGCTACTCGTACTCCAAATCCGCGTTATTAATGAATTTGACATTTAGGCCTTCGGCAATACAACTATCAAAGTTGGCTCTGCTGCATGTTGAGATGGATATTCTGTGTAATTCAATGACGATGATTGACGTAAGTCCGCAACAACAGCATCTACGACGGACTGAACGCCAAAAACAGCAGCCAATCAAAAATTTTAGATAAAAGTGTAGGGCGGCCGCGCTAATTGTCACAGACGATGTGGGCCGCGACGCCAAATTATTATTATTTGTTTAAATTTGTACAAAAAACAGAGTATAAATTGCTTGAAT
>JAQIWG010005121.1:0-14987 GCA_034695025.1 Chamaedrilus cognettii | reverse complement strand
CCAGCAGAGCTCGGGGGGGGGGGGGTTATCGCCCCCATCGCCCCTCCCCCCCCGTGGATCCGCCAATGCTCTGTTTATACATCCAGACACGCCTTGAGAGTTGAGACGCAGCACGATAGTGCGTGAACAGCGCGATGTTACTCCCTTTGGCTCATAGAGTAGACTATACATGTATAGTAGACGTGCATGTACATGTATGTGAACGCTCCTCAGTTTTAGGCAGTAGGTTTATATCATATATTACAGGGTACAGGCTTAGAGGCTAACAGGGTACCGGCATATATCGCATACTGCACTTTTTCTGCTGTAGAACCCTCGAGATCATCCTATATAGAAGGGAATCGGCATCGCAATGAGGCCCCATTTTGCTTCCCCTGCTGAATTCTACTTTCCCAGCGTGATTGTCAGACTCCGTTATATTATGCTCGGTCTTCCTTCTCTTAATTGCTTTCAAATTTCGCTCGCTCCTTCTTTGTTTCTTTCTTTGCTTCTTTCTATATTTCTTTCCTTTTTTCTTTCCTTTTATATTTTATTTCGATCTTTTTTCTTTCTGTCACATTTTTACGCATTCTCTGCGATAAGTGTTCTTTGCGTCATAGTGATCAACCGATCCTCAATACATTTATACAGAGAGTGAAAGTGTCTATACTCCCAAAAAATCAACTTCTTTGAAATGATTATTGTAGCCTATTCAATTGTTGTTAGATATTTGAAAACCTGTGAGTTTCTCAACAAACCAAATTCTAAGAATCTACAAGTGCAATCATTTCTAAACTATATTCACTTTGCATTATTTAGGCGTATGAACATCATGTTGAAGGCCGGCCCGTTTACTCGGGATTGTAACTCTAGGCCTTTTTTTCCATTAAAGTTAAATGTTCAAATGCAGATCCTCTCTACAACTTCACATTGACGGAGTACGAACGTGTCGATATCGGTCACTAGGAGCAGCTGCTGCGTTGCGCTTACAGAATAGTCGGACTGAAGACGTTGCTTGGAATGGATTTCTGTGGATCCGGATGGCCGAGCCACTCATTGGCACTTATTCTTCTCTTCACAAACTTTCAACGTAAGCTGTTGTCGACATAATTCTTTAAAAACTGCATATGCTTTAAATAATTGTATTTTGCAGTAGTATTATTGAGTTCACTGTGTACGAACTGAATATTTTTGCTCATTTAAAGTATGGATTTACTTAGAATCAATAAATAGAATAGAGTTCCTTTGCCTAATTTTCACCCTAGTCGAACTAATGTTGCCGCCAGCTTGAGGATGCACGCATGTGTATGCCTAAGACTTGTTGTTTGCTGTGTTATGTTATTAACCATATGAGAATGATGCATGGTGAGAATGATGAACATAGGCCTATTGAAGCGCATAGTTTATTGGAGGGACCGAAGATTGGTTAGAGAGTTGTATGTGAACCAAGAAGCGACTGTTAAAGTAAATGATGAATACTCAGAACCGGAAATAAGAGAAAGAGGGGTAAGACAATGATATCTGCTATCCCCGCTATTGTTCTCACTGTGCGTAGAGGCGATGACGGAAGAAGCAATAGATTTTGTAAATGAAGGGGTTGAGGTAGGAGGCTATCAGTTGGAAAACATTCGATTTCCGGACTATCGATGAGTGGTTGCAAACACTAAAAAATGGTTGCAATTGATACTGGATAATTTAAGTGATAGCAAAATACATATGATAAAATGTATAAGCACGAAGAAAACAATGGTTATGAAAATATACAAAGTGGAAAGATGATAGTGAAGACGATGATTTGATCTGTGGCACTTTACTGCGCTGAAACTTGGACACTCACGAAGGAAGACATACAAAGAATAGAAGCATTTGAAATGTGGGTATGTAGAAGAATGAGAAAGATAAGCTGGACAGTGAAGAGAACGAATGAAGAAGTGCTGAGGAGAGTGGGGAAAACAAGGACTTTGATGGTCGCCTTAGTCAGACGAAAAAAAAACTGAATTGGATATGTGATTAGAGGAGAGAGATTGTTGAGAGATATGATCGAGGGAGGACTGAACCGGAAGACAGGATCGGGAAGGCCACGTACCGGGATTAGCGTTCGAAGGGGCTTTACATTAACGTAATTTCTGATCTAAGATCGGTAATTTACGGCAATCTATTATGGATTACGGTAATTTATAACAAATTACGGGCCGGTAATTTTTCCTTATTTGTTTCTTATAAAAAACGTAGATTTTGGCATGAAATGCACTTGAAATTCATCCAATGACAGCAACCTGGTCCGTTTCGTTGAAAACATGGTGACGGATAGTATTTCGATGTGGAATAATAGCACGATTTTGAAAATTTATTTGATATTTTGAATCGTTCTGTAGTTTGCGGTTCGAAATTTGCGTAGTTTGATTACCATAGATTACCATAGATTACCGATATTTTAAGAACAGATTACCGGTAATCTAATTATTTTTCGTTTACTGCTAATTTTCGAACGCCAGTCGGGACGGTAGACGACTCGCACAAGAAGGAATCGTATGCAGAGATCGAAGAGAAGGGCCGAAGATCGGCTAGTGTGGAAGTTTTGGACACCAAAGATCTGTCATTTGGCGGGACACTGAAGAAGAAGAAGAAGTTGAATACATTTAAATTGGAGGCTGTTTTGATTTATACAAGATCAAGCGCGTCAAGTTCTCCGACTCGATCAAAGTCACGGTAGTCGAAACGCTAGTGGAGTGCAAAGACTCCCTAACATCCCTTCGAGTAGTCTGCGACTCACGCCTGTCTGTCGACGCTCGCATTCATTCGCTAGTGTCCTCGTTCAATTATCATCTCCGCGCTTTTCGACACATTTGACCTCATTATAGGCGATGATCTCTCATTGAAGATTGGGATTGCAATATATAGACTCGAATAGGCTCGTTTCTTGAAGATTTAACTCAACAGAATCAGGAGAGCTTGCAAGACATGCAGAACCGAGTAGTGTGGATTGTGAAACGCTTGTCCCGAATGTTCACGTCAATCCAGCTCGTAACCAGCCGTACTGGTTACCAATGCGAAAGCGCATCACCTTAAAACTGTCGCGCTGTCCTATGCCGATTTCAGTGAGAGTAAGTCTTCACTATCTAGAGGAGCTGCTAGACAATCAAGCCCCAGCTTCTCCGCTTCGTTCTTCCGGCAGACAAAAACTCGCTTGGCTGTGCCAGGCTGCCAGCTACTGGGACAGAGCTGACCGAAGCTCTTTTAATTATGCTGCACGTTCTTAATTGTATTATTTATTCCGTGCACTAGAATCTAGTGCACGGAATTTCAAGGATCGATCGAGGCGCTCAAACAGTTCGTATTCAGAGATTCGCTATCATGACGTTATATATGTTTTAAACTCGAGGCTTTCTTCCATGTGACATTTAATTAGTATGACTGTACGATTGTAAATCTTTGATTGTATTAAATATTTGTTTTTATTTATTTATTTATGATCTGAAATACTTTATAATAAGTGCAATTGTAGCTTGGCCTAATTAGACTTCAAAAATGTCAGCATGCACTTAAAAACACAATCAAAAATAAATACCATTAAAGGTACCTCCTCTGGTGAACAGGCTCTCTCTTCGGTGCTCTGCTTGGTATGATAAATCGAGTCAGTAAAATTTTGCCTTTTGATATATTGCTAACTCTTATTACACTTTGAAATACCCTCATTTATTCTATTGTTGTACCGTTTGGGGTGGGGCATGTGCTACGTCGATTCATAACTGGAGGTTCTTCAAAATAGAGCTATCCGTCTTATTACTCAATCTCCTTTTCATGCCTCCTGTAGTCCAATTTTTAAACGGTTACATGTTCTGAAAAATTTCGATATTCGTCGGCTACAAGTTGCGAAATTTATGTTTAGAATTACGGAATCTAGCTTACCAAAATGTTGCCTGCGTTATTGTTTCACAAAATGTAAATAATCAATATAGTTTACGCAATGTAAATGACTATACTATGCCTGCTTTTCGTACAATTATCCGTGAGCAAAGCATTAGTGTATCGGGTGCTAGGCTGTGGAGCGTGTTACCCACAAATGTACGGTTCTCTGTTAGTCTATTTGCATTTAAAAAGGATGTTGGTCGTCATTTTATTTCTTCACACTAGACATTTGAGATTGTTGTCATAACTATAACGCGTTTAGGTTACGTTCGATGCTCACTAGGCCCATGCGATCTGTGTCCTTTGAGCTTGTTTTCTTGCTGTTCGTATCTTGTGCTGCTTTTTCTTTATTATTCTATTTGTTATTTTTTTGTCAAGTTCCTTTACAGTCGTACTTAAATAACTGACTGCTAAGAGTTAAGTAGGGGTGTATGCCCATACGGAGATTTTGTTTTTCCTTTACTTTGTCCTTGTTGTTTCGCATGATTTGATATGTACATGTACGATACATTGTATGAAACAATAAACTTGAAAAAAATTCTGATTGCATTGAACTGTGAGGCAGAAGTATAGACCAAGCGGGTCGCTCTACTGAGCGCCCTCCTCTGATTCGATCTGAAACTCTCCAAACTTCAAGCAAGAGTTGTGACCGTAGGCGGATATGACGTATGGGAGTGCTTCAGGGACATAGTGCTCCACTGCTTCAAGAATTGAGTCTCTACGCAAAGTTTTAAACGCGTTGCGAAAGTCGATTTAACAAATACTTGATTGTTGTCAGCTTGGTGATGTACTGACGGGCTGCTCTTACTCCTGCTTCTGCTCCTCGCTTCACTCCAAAACTTAATTGACGTGGGGAGAGTAGATTTGTCATCCGTGTTTTTTTTGCAGAAGTGCTTTCACGGCTTCAATAATTAGATCCTTAATATGTTGTGGACGAAGGCCATCAGGACCACCAGCGAAA
Organism: Chamaedrilus cognettii; assembly: GCA_034695025.1. NCBI lineage: Eukaryota > Metazoa > Annelida > Clitellata > Enchytraeida > Enchytraeidae > Chamaedrilus > Chamaedrilus cognettii. The sequence goes on along the minus strand of JAQIWG010005121.1, from coordinate 10,138 downwards.
CCATTTGGAAAGGAAATTACTGTTTTTCTGACTGAGAGTGGAGAGACGTGAAAAGACTGAGACGTTGTCGAATGTGAAGCGAGTCGATCCGGGGGTCGAGATGGATGCAGCGCCTTCAGCGCATCATGTGTAAATGAGATAAATCCTGAGGAGAGATAGAGTCTGTAGAACTGAGAATTCGTATCTCTCCTCGGACGTCTTCGTCTTCAAGTTTCACCGATGCTCTTGTAGCAATGGCTTCAGGTTTCTCAGAAGGCCTTTGCTTCTCTCGCGCTCTTTTCCGGTCGCGATCTGAGCAGACGCGTCAGCTAAGACGAATCATGATGTTGCACCAATGGAGTAGGTTTAGTCGACGTTCTGCTGATGTCCGAAGAGTAAGACTTAATTTTCTTTATTATAAGAGTTGTCAAATTCCTGCTCCTGCCTCCTTTGGACGGTGTAACTAGGCATGACGAAGCGAATCCCGGCAGGCGAGACCATGCTATAGAGCTAGTATTGTTTTCCAGAACGGCGGATATTAGAAAGACCAGGTGATCGACTGCAGCGGCTCGGGCTCCTTTAGGAATGCGTTTTATTATTGGAGTTGAAGATGCCGGCGGGTGAGCAATATGATTTGAAATATCGTGAGTGTTGGTGTCAGCCATCCGCTGTTGCTACTGATCAGTTTCATCTGAATCGTCATGCTCGTTGAGAACAGATAATTCTGACGCTATAGTGTCCCGAAGCCTGATGGAACCAGCGACAGGGACAGTAGCCGCTGCAAGAAGCGTTCCGTGCGCCATGTTTGCGAAGACGGCCCGTCGACTTGATAACGCCGATTCTATCGTTGTCGCAGACGCCGCACGTCCCGATCTCGCGAGACGAGTCTTGTGATGGCTGGGAGCGATTCATTGTCGTTGAAAGGCGAAATCCTCAGCTCAGAAGCTTCTGTGAAAGTTTGATATCCATTGAGGCATTTAAGCTTAGCATTGTTTAACCGTTAATCGAAGCCATAACAACTAGCGGACTACGCTACACGCTACTTCACAACGCTATATCCCTTCATAGAAGTGCAGCTTGATGCATTGAATTTCAAATTGATGGAACGCTTCACTGCAGTCGTCTACGAAAAAACCAGTGATCTGGAACATGTCGATGATGCCAGAAAGGAGTTGTTATGCCAGAAAGGTAAGTACTACGATGCAAGTACTACCTCCAACTCAAGATGTACTGCTGCAGCACACAAAGAGCGGAGCCTATTAGGCTGGCTTCTGGTGTACCACTGAGCTGAGTGAACAACACGCACCAGCTCCACAAGGCTGGGAAGGTATGAGTAGATAAGTGAAGAAGAGGATCGTGAAAGCAGTTATGTGGTCGATGCACTACATGCAGCCGAGACTTGGGCACTCAGAAAGAGGATAGAAAAAGAATAGAGGCTTTTGAGATGTGGGTTCGGCGGAGAAACGCCAGGTGTGGAGAGGTTGGATGCCAAGGACCTTCCGTTTGGCAGTGCACTAGAGAGATAATCCGAGATATTTTATAAATTTATTTTTACATGACGGCTATCTTAAAAATTCAAAATGGTCACGATATTGCTCTTGGAAAAGGTGCATCTTATCAGCAATTTGAAACTCAGGGCATTTACAACATATGGTGAAAATTTTGTGATTTTGTCCGGCACGTCCACGTCCAGCTCAAATTTGGAGCAGAGCTGCCTGAACCTTTTCATCTGTCTCAAGTCGGGAGATACGAGCAATCATCTTCAGCGTGCCTTCTGAAACGCACCGACTGATTTCATCTGGACTCACCTACGGGATGTGGCAACCAAATATTGTCACACCCCTTTTGAACTTACATTCAAAACTCAATTCCATTTTTAGCCTTCAACTGACCTAATAGGCCTAATATTATTGCTATCATCAAAGCAGAAAGAATGTTTTTTACACAACCAGTAGAAATGGAAAAGTGTTCAGAACACACGTTCGATGTGAGCGCCCTGCGTGTCAAGCATTCCCTGACGAGCACGGGCCAATTTCTGCGATGCAGGCAAAATTTACCTGATTTCAAAAATTTAAACTTTTTAATTTTTCAACTGACTCAAATCATTTTACACTCCTAAATCGGTGTTGATTAAATGTTTAATGGCGCGTTCACGTTACATCTTGCGCATCTCTTCCCAGCCTGCTTTCCGTGACTGGTCTGCCGGGTCCCTTGCACCAAGAGCCATCATACTGCAAGGCGGCCGTAAACACGCCTTGCGGGAAGACAGGTGTCGCTGAAGACGACGGGAAAACGATACCATCTTGCAAGCGGATTGCGGCAAGATCTTGCGGTAAGATCTTGCGGTAGGATTTAATGTGAACGCACCATAAGTCTTTTGAAATAACGTCTCTTAAAATTTACGTCATAGGAATTTCAATGCTGGACGCTTTGCACTCCTTAATCGGCAAGTCCGGGATGGCCTGACTACAACAAACTTTCGTAACAGGCCTAGTAGACCACTATGGACTCATCTTGTTCTCACTTAGACATGTACGTCATGTTATCAAGGCTCTCAATCACTGTCTGTCCTGTTTCACCCAAAATTATGATGATGCATTTTGCAAGAGCGAAAGACTGCAGATGTTACAGCTATTACTATAAACTGCATAGCGTACCCAGGTATAAGCTGCATGCACGGTAACCAATTTCAGCAGCCTATAACCGCGAGACATGCATTTGTGAAACAAACTAGGCCAGAGATTCTCAATCTTTTCTGTCACGAGACACAGAATCCTTGCAAAGGAGGTTGGGAATACTAAATTTAAGTCACGATACGTTTCACGAGCGCAGCGAGTTTGATGTCAAGTAGTGCTCGAACATTCCAAAAAGGATCATCACTCATTAGGTGTCCTACATGTGTGAGGGTACTAGGTTGGACTTCATTTCGGGAGGGAGGAGGGTAGTTTTCACCCTGCCGCAGAACACACGAGCGGGGGGAAGTAGTCAGAGAGTTTTTGCAAACTCAGCATGTTAAAGTCAATGCATTTTGTCCATAATTTCGATAAAATTTGCTATTTCGGCGGAGAGGGGGGGGCTTAACTTTTTATGCTAAACGTTCAGGGTTAATATATGAACATTTTCTTTTTAAGGAGGAGTGTCCACGGTCAAAACCACACGCAGTCGACTTAACTGTGGCTTATACTGATAAAAATAGTTGACTTAACTGCGGTCTATACGAATAAGAATTACGATAAAGCCTATGCCACTGTGATGACTACCGGTTCTGACTGCTTAGTCATTATATATGAAGAAATTTATTGTTATTACTTGAACGTATTATTAATTATTTCGATACTTGAGACAAATTATAAACAGTTGCTAATACAAATTTTGAGTCAAAATTGGTATTTTCTACTGCTGGTTGACGGAACACTGGGCTACTCGCTGCGGAACACCAGTGTTCAGCGGAACACCGGCTGACAACCCCTGAACCTCATAATCATGATTTCTCATTGCTAGCAAAAGTCTTGAACAAATGCCTGTGCACAAACCGAAAAGGGCAGTCGTTAAGTTGCTTTGCATGAAGCCGCGATGAGTGCTGCTATCACTATCAGTTCTCAACTTCTTCAGGATGTTCGGTTGTAGGCCCTACAGATTCATGAGCAATTTTTCTTACTTGGAGTGCAGCTGGACGCAAGATAAGCTGCATTCCAACAGACTTTGAATCGCACTATTGAAGTGGCCTGAAAAGATCCTGAAGGCATGCGAGGTACATAGGTCTATACGCCTACTGCATATTCATCTGAATAATGTAGGCTATGGACGCGGACTGCCATACAGTTTATGCAGAATGAGACTTTAAACCATTATGACCCGTGACATGACACCAGCCGTTGTATTAAAGATAAAATACGGGTAATGTAAATATAAGCACATTTGATTCAAAATCAAATGTCCTTAGTCTATTGATTTACATTAGCGGTACTTTTATCTCTAATATAACGGCCGGTGTCATGTCACCGGCCATTTTAATCAAATGTGCTTATATTTGCGTTACCGGTACCATGTCAGAGGCATGGTCATGTATGGCATGGCCATATCATGTCATAGGCCGGTGTCATGTCAGAGGCACATTTGAATCGAATGTGCCTCTCTTTCGTCTTCATTTCTCCCATAGTCCTATTGCCCTGACCTATTGCCCAAGAGGCAATATTCCTATCAAGTTTTCATTTACAGGCTTAAGAGCAATTGCAGCATATTCGTTAGCACAGACGTGCACTAATATGTCCTAATCTACTCGTTTTTTCTCTCCGAGTCGTATTTTCCCTTTCAAAACCAACTCACCAGCGGGGGGGGGGGGGGTGCGACGCAGAAAGAATTTCGGCTAAAAAAGAGTATCTATATCAGGCGCTCAGCATGTTAATCACCAGCACAAACACCATTGTCCCGGACATGACATTAAACTGTGCCCGGCAGCCCTGCCTCTGCTGCCATCAGAAGGGAGGACGAAGCGTTGTGGCCCAGGGGTCTAGGTCGTGGTCTCGGAAAAGGAGTGTGGTAGTTGCCGATTCGAGTCCCGGTCGCGGCATAGACTTTAGAGTCACTTAGTGCACCCTTTGGCAAGGGTGGTTTAAATTCGTCAGCCACAAGTGTTCCTACGATGCCTACCAGATACGGTGGAACCACCACCAGCGACCATCTGCTGGCGAAATGGGGCATCACCTTTTCCCTGCAAGGGGCTAAAACAACAACAACAAACACCATCAACTTTACACTCAAACAACTTTCTTCACACTTTCTTCAAATTGCTCGATAATTTGCTGGATTGCTCAACAAATTGCCGCATTGCTAGACAATTGACCGATGAAACGACTGTAGATTGCTCGCAAATTGAGCAATTTCTCAGAACGTGACAACACTGAACTAGGTAGACCAACTTGTCCTAGTTAAAGACAGTATTCCCACCTTCCGAGCAATTACTCGATATGCGAGCAATTTAGGATCCGACCGAGCAATTGTCGAGCAATCGAGCGATTTCCGAATAATCGAGCACTTTATCGAACAATTTGAGCAAAATGGAAAAAACCTGTTAAAGTGTAAATTATAGGGTGTGCTGTCACTGAGGCTGAGTAAGTATAGGTACTTTCTTGGGCGAAAAACCTCTGTCAGCACTCCCAGCCCCCTTCTTCACTCGTGAGTTTGTTTTGAAAGAAAAAATTGAATTTCGGAAGCCAAGATGTAAGTAAATATAGGATATAGACGACATGATTTTTGATCTAGCAATTTTTATAGTCATCGAGCACTTTTGTTGGGTCCACTAAGCAAAATGGGTCATGTCAAGTGAGAACACTGGTTAAAGAGTTATCCAACCATTCTAAACCAAAAATTCCTGAAAGTCACGAGTGCAAACCGTATCTGCGAATACGGCGCCCCTGGCTCCCTGGGAGCCGTATTCTCAAAAGTTTTTGGATCCTATAGCGTCGTCTTAGGCTTTGTCTAGACGTGCTAATTGATCAGTTCAAAAATCAGACTGGCAAAAATCAGAACCGGCCGCAGCAGCGTAGGCCGAAGGCCTACGCGCCGCAGCTCGGACGCAGCGCCGCCTACTGCGGCCTACGCTGCTGCGGCCGCTATATCCATCAATATAACACTCTCTAAGCTTCAATAAAAGGGTGTACAATAAATCTGCTCCTCAAGCTCCGTATTGTTGTTAAAAACATTCCCAACCCACCCGTATTGTTGATGAAACTAATTCAACTATTCAGAAAACAGCAGGTTCTGAACACCCCATCGATTGGGCTACATGGCCGCAATACATGCATTGCATATATATTTTACCAATAAATTTCATTCCTGAGTGCATGTCATACCATGCATTCCGCACTCAATACAATTAGCAATATCTGTTAGCAAAGTCTGTCAAGCTTTAAAGCTGTTTTTTATGCTTTTTATGCTGTTGAGTTACGTGTATTTGAGTGTGGAAAGAACTTTTCCTTAATGAAGGAAAAGTTCATGTCGCTATTGAAAATTAAAACTACTTATATTAGCGCACTTCAGGGGCTTCCACGGCATATTTGAATGAATGAATGAATGAATGAATGAATGAATGAATGAATGAATGAATGAATACGTTTTATTTCAAGCATATTCAATGATACTTGAAATACAAGCATGAGAGGCTCTGGGTGTCGATGCACCCAGAGCGCCAACGCATGCCGATTATTACAACACTTCGCAACAATTTCCAGTGAGCAGTCGCGCAAAGATAAAAGACAACACAAAAAAAATAACTGATGCTTTTAAAAACTACATGTAAGAAATTCGAGTTTCATGAAGTTATTAGCAACACGAATACCAATTCACCATAAAATAATTGCTATCATAAAACATATGGCTATACATACATGCATGTGTGTAAAATACGGCATAAAATCAGAAAAGCTAGCCTTTAATAATAAAGAATTTTTCAAAAGATTCCGTCAAAAGCAATGACCTGAAGGACTTTACTGAGACGGATGATACTGTGTTTTCGGATGAAGAATTTCCGATATTGACGATTCCGTAAAAGAACCAGACGGGAAATCGCCATGGGGTTATAAAGGAGCCGCCGGCATTAACACGATCTCCTAAAGACGGAGAGAATGAGCCTTTTCGCGAGAGAATCGGTTCATAAATGGCGACAGTATAGTCGTTTTTTAAAATATTTCAAAATAGGTCAAATGGTAGCACTGGTTTCTACCGGGTACCGCGTAACGTGTCGTTTTGTTACGCTCGCCGAGACGGAGAGAATGAGACCATTCGCGAAAAAATCGTCCCATAGATGACGACAGTATAGCGATTTTTTCTTAATATGTCGAGTCGTAGCACTAATTTCTCGGCGTAACACGTCGCTTGAATGCTCGTGCCGAGACAAAGAAAATGAACCCCATTCGCGAGAAAATCCGCCAATAAATGGAGACAGGATAGTCATTTCTCTGAATATGTCCAGTGGAAGCATTGGTTTTTAACGCATAACGTGTTGTTTCATTTCTCGGGCCGAGACTGAGAAATGCGCCGATTTGCGAGAAAATCGATCCAAAAATAACGACAGCATAGTCGTTTTTCTGAGTATGGCGAGTGGTAGCACTGGTTTCCACTGCGTACACAGTCATTTGATTACTCCGGCTGAAGCGAAGAGAATGAGTCATTTCGCTAGAAAATCTGTCCATAAATGGGGCCAGTATAGTTGTTTTTTCTTTAAATATGTTGAGTGGTAGCACTGGTTTCTACCGCGTACCAGTCGTTTGATTACTCTGGCTGAGACGAAGTGCCCTCAAATTCTTCGCCTTTCGGATTGAATCATTTGAGTGTCTTGTTGTATCTGAACTATACCCGGCAAAAGCTGACTAAACCCAGACCCAAACGCAGCCCTAGCTTTGTCCTAACCGTGTGATAGACTAAAGTTTTTTCTAGGTGACAAATCGCATAGTTATGTTGATTTCCGGTACAGTCGACGAAACGAGCGTGGACGATTCGAGCTAATCTGAATTTAAGGACGGCTTCCGTTGAGTATTTTATTTTCTGGCGTACAGACACCAAGAACCTTGTCTCTTGTCATCTCGAAACGCGGGAGTCTATATTTCTGGCGTCAGAACTGTGCTAACTCTACACAAAATCTAATACATACATGTAGGTCTATGCTGCAGCTAGCCTATCCAAAGAGGCGGAGACCAGTGATATTTCTATTCCATCTTTAATTTATTTGAGTTCTTATTCTTTTCCAGAGTTTTAATTTTTATTTCTATTCTAGTTCCAATTCTAAAATAATTTATATTCCTGTTACAGTTCCAAAATCTTAATAATTGTTATTCCAATTCCAGTTCCATAATTTTAATAATTTCAGTTTTAGTTCCGTAAACACGATATTGTAAGTGTAAGTCCGTTAATCTAATATGCTTAGACCCTATGTATCAGTCATCACGCATCTGTCATCACTCAAAAATCCTATAGCCTAGACTATTATAATGAACACGGTTCTGCAATCTTGACATTCATTCAGTTTGAAAAAACACTCTCCTGTCAAGTGATTGCGCGTAGGTCTATGGTTTCTGCGCACAGTGGAGCATGCCAGCAACACAGAAGACGCCTTTGATCCCGGTGCAGAGACCAGATCTTCTGCCGTAAAGTGTAGTCGTTATTCTTGGATATAATAGTCATCAGCTGAAACCAGAATTTCAATGCAATGGCGACGATGCCAAGTCCAACCAGCTTCTGCAGGTACATTGTACTTCCGTAAGTCGTTTCCGGCGTGCTCCATGTTGCGCAGCTTTCGTGCGGTGAGATGCAGCTCTAGATAATCAAACAGCATCACTTCCGCTTTCGCCTTCCGCTTACCTGCGATACGCGTGGCTTCGATCTTCTCGATTTTGACAAACGCTTCTGTATGATTTTATCTGTATATAGATGTTTTCGTAGATTTATTGAGGTCTTTCGACAATAACTTGTCGGCAGGCCTCGAAACATTGCTCGTTAGCCTACCATACACGAGCTACGGTTTTTACCCAATCGCATTCGAAATCTGCATATATGCTGCCTTGTTTCATTCACCCTTTTACGTCAGACTTTGGACAAACGCATTGCTATGGGTCCTTGAACCGTCCCTACCACCGGGAGAACTCGCTTCCTTGTACAAATTATACAAACACTTTAATTAATTTTGGCTACTCTTCGTTCCAGTTCCTTCATTTATATTCCTATTCTATTTTCGTTCTCAGAATTTAAATAATTATTATTCAATTTAGTTTTCATTCATGAAATAATTCTTATTCCAGTTTCTATTCCAGTTAACGAATTTATTTTAATTTCTATCTTATTCCTATTCCAGTTAACTGAAATATCACTGGCGTAGACCCCCAAAAGGCTTGAAATCTGGCGTCTGGAGACCGGGGTAGGCTTTTTTGCCTCCCACGAAGCTGGAGAAACGGTTTTTGGCGTTTGGATGAATTTTGTTGGGTTTTGGAAATGATTGAATTACATTATAGATAACATTGGTTAGTACTATCATGGCTTCAACGCCACAAAATTAAGACCCTGGAGTCTCTTGACGACAAAAAGCCGGGGTGTGTAGCGCTAATACGCCAGATAAAAAAGCTTAAAGGATCAAGGCCCTCTCTCTGGGATCTGCGCGGTTTTGCACTTCTGGGCCTGTGGCGCTGATATTCAATGAGTTAACATTTTAAGCTAGGCTAGAACAAAGCGTAGGTCTACCGGACGTTAGATGCTGGCAGGTGCAACTCTCTGTTGCGCACCAGATGAGAAAAGAGAATCTGCGCCAATCCATCTTTTGCTAACTTGCATACCAGCTGGAGGACTTCGCTAATTTTGGAAGTTTAAAAAATTCGATTTTCATCAGGGTTATGGTTAGCAAGTTTTGATTTGGGCTGCTTCAGTGTTTGTTCAAGGTTAGGGTCAAGGTGTGCTTAGACCCGATGATTTAATTTTCAGATTTCTTCCAGCCGGTATGCAAATAAGTTTTTTTAATTCAAAAGAACAAGGCAGTTAGGCAGATTAATAAATATCAACAACCAAAGCCAAAACTTAACCCTAAATAAGTAACTCTAACAAAATCCAACGAACCCAAAGTAATTACTGTATAAACTGATAGCGTTTGCATTTTCAAATTGCACATACGGCACTCGATTAGACGCAGCATTGCAAGCCTACACGCTTGGGTCTCACTTTCCGAGCAATTACTCTATTTGCGAGCAATTGAGACTGATCGCGCGGTAGTTCATCAGCGGTGAAAATAGAGCAATTATCGAGCAATTTAGGTTGTATGGAATATACAGTATATAAAGCAATTTCTGTCGAGAAAATTGAGTAAGTGTACGAGCAACTGAGCTACTTTACGAGCAATTACATACAAAAAAAAATTAATACTAATCTATCAATTCTACGGCCACCATAGACCTACAGGTCCGTGGCCAAAAAAAATGTACTATTTAGCATGGAGCAAAATCGAATCTTGATTTCTTGACTGTTCAGAATGATTTCAATAGCTTGAAATCGAAGGAACCGCGAGGCCATCTTGCGAATAATGCAAACCTAAATGTGTCTATATATTTTTTTTATTCAAACAAGGGCACACACGGGAACAAAGTCCCACTAGGTGTACCAGCAACAATATAACACAAGATAA